>OZ020299.1:3779247-3818147 GCA_963971205.1 Aethes cnicana
CTCCTGGTCGTTAAATATGGCCGCCGAGCTGTAATTCCATACGGAAAGGTCATTTTGTCCCATGGGAAAATATTTGACGTTAACGGACGGTTTGAATCAACTCACCATTAATTAATTAATTTACAAATTATTGTAAATCTTTAATCTTTGTAACTAGTACCTTCATGGTATGTATTTACGCCCAAAACCGCCAAAACAATAAGCCAACAAAGTATACTAACCGTGACGTCGTCGAGGTCGACTTGCGTGAGCGTTGTGTTGGTGGACATAGCGTCGAGAATCGCTTGCAGCCCTCAACGCCTAAACGGTTGTCGCGGAGATCTATTCTCTGTTGAACAAAGATAAAAGAGTTGTGAAATACTAGCCGATGCCCGCGACTTCGTCCCGCGTAGACTTAGAATTTGCGCACCCGATGGTACTATACAAATAGACAGTTATAGTTATAGAAGTATTGAAAAATTGGTTTGACCGTGGAAACCCATCATCATCATCAGGCCCGGGTCTCAAACTACTTTATATCAAATTACATTCAAATCGGTCCACTTGTTGCGACGTGAAGGAAGGACAAACAAACACACTTTCACATTTATAATATTAGTATGGATCTATGGGTGCGTCACAAATTGGTAACATACAGATTGATTCAATAGGGTAACAACATGTTTTGAGACAACTTTATCATCTAAACCAGTGTTTCTCACCCGAAAATCGAATCAAATCGAAATTCATTACTTCTTTTTACTGAGGGGGTCGGGAGACTGATTTCCTAGGGGGTCCGTGGATTGAAAAAGGTTAAGAAACGCTGATCTAAATGACAAATTTTACAAAATACTTTTCCCCCGCAACTTCGTATGCGCAGAAATATTGAATGTAAAATCCCGTGTTTTCTCGTTCCCGTGGGAATTTCGCAAAATCCTTTCTCAGCCTATGCCTACGTCATAACATCTACCTGCATGCCAAATTTCAGCCCGATCCGTCCAGTGGTTTGGGCTGTGCGTTGATAGATCACTATGTCAGTCAGTCGGTCAGTCACTTTGAGTTTTATATGTTTAGATTAAGAGCCTCCTTTATAAGAATGACACTTAAACAGTAACCAATGTCATTACTTTCGTACAATTCCTTCGTATCATTCGTGAATGTATCTACTACTACTACAATCTCTCTACTCTCATCACGAGAGGGTTAGGCTATAGTCCCCACGCAGGCCCAGTGCGGATTGGGGACTTCACACACATCCTTGATTTACTTCGCAGCTGCGCGCAGGTTTCCTCACCATGTTTTCCTTCAAAAAAAGGTCAGTGGTAAATACAAATTGAATTTCGCAAATAAATAATTTCAGAGGTGCGAACCGGATTTGAACCCGCGACCCTCTGCATGAGAGGCGGTAGGTCAAACCACTAGGCCACCACGGCTGTTAATGTATCTGTACTTTGTCAATATAATAAATAACATTACACAAAATGTGTTTTATTCTATTCTAGATCGCTTACTTGAGTTAACGCTCGCCGGCCGCCGCCGCAGCACGCTCGCTCCGCTCACTCGACACACACTACTCTACCTGTAGATGGGTGTCGGCGGCCAGGGCGGCGCGCAGCGGAGTCGCCGCGTCAGCTGTGAGCCGCGCCCCCTGCAGCCCGAGGGACAGCAGGGCGCCGCCGCCGCAGCACGCTCGCTCCGCTCACTCGACACACACTACTCTACCTGTAGATGGGTGTCGGCGGCCAGGGCGGCGCGCAGCGGAGTCGCCGCGTCAGCTGTGAGCCGCGCCCCCTGCAGCCCGAGGGACAGCAGGGCGCCGCCGCCGCAGCACGCTCGCTCCGCTCACTCAACACACACTACTCTACCTGTAGATGGGTGTCGGCGGCCAGGGCGGCGCGCAGCGGAGTCGCCGCGTCAGCTGTGAGCCGCGCCCCCTGCAGCCCGAGGGACAGCAGGGCGCCGCCGCCGCAGCACGCTCGCTCCGCTCCCTCGACACACACTACTCTACCTGTAGATGGGTGTCGGCGGCCAGGGCGGCGCGCAGCGGAGTCGCCGCGTCAGCTGTGAGCCGCGCCCCCTGCAGCCCGAGGGACAGCAGGGCGCCGCCGCCGAGGGCGCGGACCGCGGAACAGCCGAGGGCGTTGCGCCCGACGTTTAGGACGCACAGGGATTTTGATGCGCGCTGCAATAGAAATAAATCATCATCGATTCTTATGGTTATTCTATGGCTTTGAACGGTGGTAGGGCCTGGTGTTAGGTCCGTCCGGGTTGGTACCACCGTCTTTCCCCGCTAACCTGCCGCGCAGAATATTTAATAGTACTACATACAGAATGGCACCTTGACCTATATGACCAATTTAGTTGATGTACGTGTGTCCAACCTTGACCAACTTGCCTATTTATACTTCGCTTATATTTGTTTACACACACGCCCCTCAGAAACCGTTTTATTATGGTCACCTGATGGTAAGCAGTCACTGCGGCACATGGACGCCGAAATCTTATGATTTCTTATTAAGAAACTATAAGATCTCGAATGCGTTGCCTACCCTAAGGCCTAAGATGGAATGCCTCTGTGCCAGAAATTTCACCGGCTGCCTTAACCCACTACCGGAATACATCAGTATTTGGCAGCAAACACAGGGCGGACACGCACGATTTCGAACACAATTCGAATGAAGTGTCAATGTTTGCGTGCGAGGACGTCTGTACACTTGTAAATATGTGTGTACCACTGTGCGGGCCAGTGATCCACTCTCCATCTCCGGATGAAACAAATAACGGTAAGGGCGAGTTGCGCGCCGGCTAGATTCAGGCGGGTGATTCCGTGGCCGTTCTGTATGTAGTACTATTAAATATTTTGTGGTGACGTCAGTGACCAGCTGCCTCACCACCATGCGGCCGAGGTGGTGCGCGCAGTTCCTGGTGAGCTGGTTGTTCCAGAGGACCAGGAACGCCAAGCCCCGCGACTCGTGCCCGCCCATCACTGGGAAAAAAAGACACTCTAGTAAAAAGCTCGCTAATAGGGATGACGACAGGGTGAAGAAATCGAAATTCTAATTAGTCCGTCAGTCAGGTAATAAAAAAATATTAGACATCTTTGTTTTATCAAATTAACAAAGAATGACCAAGTTAAAACGCATTAAAGTTGGAGAGTGGGGGCTAACTACGTCACCGTTGGGTATAAATCGTACCTAACCGTGACGTCACGCGACATTTCAACTCAATTTATCTCCGTAAGTTTGATTACGTTGAAAAAGAAAAAATACGGGTCCAATACTTTTCAATAATCTTCCTGATAGACTAAGAAAAAAAGTTGTCGTCTCCCCTATTATGTAGCAGTTTTCCATAGACTAGGTCCACCATAGATTGGGTTGAAATTTGATACGTATAATGTACAATTTGCTGAATAAATGATTGAATTGAATTGAAATGTGCTCAACAGTGGGATTTACAGACTTTTGTTATTCCATACGACCCCAATCGGAGTCGGTCAGAAATCGTATGGTATAAAAAAGTTAATAATCATATTTAAACCTGGCTTCATTAACATTTTTTATTCCTTACCTCAGTTATAGTCTGGTAAAATGATTCGGGTTACTCAAGCTCACCATGTATATAAACTTTTGAATTCAGTAGTATCGTGCAAAGTGAGTACATAATGGCGAACTGTTAATATTATGGGAGGTATATAGAACTGTAATGCGATACTCACGCGGGCACTGGTGAGGCGACAGCGGCGAGCTGTTGGGCGAGGGCGGCGTCTGCGCCGCCTGCTCCACCAACGCGTCCGCGATGTGACTCACGCCGGCGTCCTGGAAATATTTATTTTTATTTTTATTTTATTTAGAAACAGTCTTATAAAACAACTAGCTTCTGCCCGCGACTTCGCCCGCGTGGAATTCGGTTATCGCGCTCCCTCGGGAACTATGCGCTTTTCCGGGATAAAAAGTACCCTATGTCCTTTCCCGGGACTCCATTTATAATATTAATATGGATAATATGGATTTCTTCCGAACATTCAAACGCCTGCAGAAATTGGAATAGCAAACATTATAATACACGTAATTGCTACTACTGTTTAAGTGCATAACTTATCGTGGTATCCCGGATTTCATCCCGTTAAGGGTAGAAATCCAGGATAAAAACTATCCTATGTCCTTCCTCGGGCCTCTAACTATATCTATACCAAAATTCAAGTCAATCGGTCAAGCCGTTTTAGCGTGAAGAGGTAACAGACAGACAGACAGACAGACAGAGTCACTTTCGCATTTATAATATTATAGTATATAGTATGGATTATCTTAAGCAATTAGCCAGTACATCAGTAATAACAGACCTATAGTGCCTATTTGGTGCACATTGGGTGAGGCTAATATAGTTATACTATTTTGCCACAAAAAGTATTTCTAAGATATTACACAGTGATATGGAGTTTTCTGTCAAATTAATTAAAGTGTTTTTATTACCGAACTAACTTTATACTTAAAAGCTGCCAACGAGATGTCAAATAAAACTGCGCTCATAAAGTAATCGTTTTGCGAATATGACGACGTTCGAATCCGAAAAGTTCAAGGGTATTTTTTAACCTAGATATTCCGTAGGTACTATTTGGGTAGTATTTATTTTCATAATCAGATCCTGAATATGGTCACGGTGTACGCTATCTTGACGGTCACTTTATAAATGTCTGAACGTACACTCTAGCCGAGTCTTCGCAATAAGATCACTCTGTTTGTTGACATACAATACTACAATACAATACAATATACTTTATTGAACACCACACAATCAAGGAACAGTAGACATTATGTAATTACACAAAAAGGTATGGCTATGCTATACCATTGCCAGCAGGCGGTCTTATCGCTCAATAGCGATCTCTACCAGACAACCTTTGGATAGTGGAGATGAAGAAAAACAAACTAGGTTGGTAGGCGGTGCTCTGTACTAAGATGCGCAGAAGAAACAAACACAAAAAGTAATAAACATACTTAAATACTTTTATATATAAACATACATAAACTTACATATAAATAGATAACAGCCAAATAAATTAAAATACGTAATCCATTATCCAAGAAAAGAAAAGCAGTACATATTCAGACAAGTGACATATTATCTGACGAGCTTTTGCCCGCAAATGCGCGTGGAGTTCGGTTTTGCGTTCCCGCGGGAACTATGCGTTTTTACGGGAATAAAAATGCCCTTATGTCCTTTCCCTTTATGATGACCTGACTTGTTCAGACGTATTTGTTGGCGAACTGCACCTACCTGTATCTGGTTGTTGGACAAGTCGAGCAGCTGTATCCTCGTGTTGAGCTTGAGCAGAGCCGCCAGCTGCGCCGCGTCGGCCGCGGTTAGTCGATTGTCGCACACACGCAACTCTCGTACGGAGCGGTTGCATTTCAATGCTATCACTGTAACAAAAAAGGACCATGTTAATATTTTGTGACAGGGTTTTTTAGGGTTCCTTGTCATTTTCAAATCCGCGTCCTTATAATTTTGTTAGTGGCAGGACCTGGTGTCGAGTCCGTCCAGGGTGGTACTACGGTCTTTCCCCGCTAACCTGCCGCCAAATAGCAGTGCTGGCGCCAAATAGCAAGGCAGCCGGTGAAATTTCTGGCACAGAGGCATTCCATCTTAGGGCTCAGGGTAGGCAACGCATTCGAGATCTTATGGTTTCTTAATGGGGGGCATAGGATTTCGGTGTCCATGGGCCGCAGTGACCACTTACCATCAGGTGGACTGTGCGCTCGTTTGCCTATACCATTGGTATATAAAAAAAACATGTCTGTCCGTCAGTGCGTATGTCGCAGCCATTTTTCTCGGAGACGATGAGCACTGTAGGTGTGTACTATGAACCGCTACAAAATGATGCAGTAAAATTTTGATGACAACTTTTTAAAGGTGTCATTTCATACAGATACATTTAGCGCGGGCGTGTGCGCGCCCTCTACCGGCCCGTCTGACACTTCTAGTTCTGACATACCGAGACACAACAGAGGCTCTCCCGCCAGCGACGCCCGCTGTAGACTGAGCGCCCGCAGGCGACACGTGTGCGGGCGCAGGGCGCGCGCCAGAACGGGCGTGTGCGCGCCCTCTACCGGCCCGTCTGACACTTCTAGTTCTGACAGCTCTGCGCTCTGAAATAAATACAACATTCGTTCATTTATTTAGCGAGTACAAGAAGTGATGCTGAATATATTTTTTCACTTCTCTTGCTCGTAAAGTTGTACTTTAGGCTGACAGAAGGCTTTTGACTACGGACGGATGAAATTTGACATTTTCGTCATAAAGATTCTGTAAAATTTTAATCACCCCTAGCCAAGACCAGGCGTTTTGCTGATATAGGAACAGGGTCTAGTATCGCCACAGGGCGGACACGACCTATAGAAGCACGATTTCGAACACAATTCGAATGAAGTATCAATGTTTGCGTGCGAGGATGTCTGTACACTTGTATATGTGTGTGTACCACTACACGGGGCAGTGATCCACTCTCCATCTCCGGATGAAACAAATGACGGTAAGGGCGAATTGCGCGCCGGCTAGATTTAGGCGGTTGATTCCGTGGCTATTCTGTACGTAGTGCTATTAAATATTCTGTGGTATCGTTACGCGTATCCAGTACCTTCTTGATCATCCTAGACGCCGCCTGCCAGCCCCTGATGCCGAAATGCCGGGGGCCCGTGATCGACACGACGGCCGCGCTTTCGTAGTACTCCACCATGTCGAACAGCGCCTCCTGGAATAAGATAAACGTAGGTCCTGATAGAGATATGGTAACCCTATAAGGGAGACTAAGGCGCATCGACTGCACTGGGTGGGACATGTAGAGAGAATGGGTATAGATCGACCGACTCGAGCTCTATCCGTCTGAACTGCACGCGATGCAGCAGCCTCTATAGCGTCGCAAGGGGCGGCGCCGAGCAGAGAGCACGAGGCGAAAGTGAGAGGAGAGAGGCGCCTCGAAGGGACGGGAACCAGATCCGTAATGTCGTAACACAGCTGCTTTGCGACATAATGTTAATACCTAGCAATCTGCATAAGGCCATACCAGCTGGTCAGTGTGAGGAAAGTGTCCTATGGACCGGGAAACAACATCTCATGTATTCATTGACCTATAATAACACATGGACGAACAGTGCCTAACAGAATATGTCAAAATATATGGAGCAAACTGACATTAGAAAATACGTTCCAATATGCTAATAACGCCTCTTTATAATAATAATAATAATAATTTATTTGTGAAACAAGCGTACATACAGGTCTTAAAAAAGAAAATCATCCATTCCATGTTATAATATGTGTTAAGATAAATATTTTATACAAAAGTAAACCTAATACTATACTTACTTACGACTATACCAGTTAAGTATCAAATTTACTGAGCACCAAACGGGTGCCCGAGTTGTTCGGGACCCGTTTTGACGGGCCATTTTTCGCCGCCTGATTGTGAATCCTTATTACTTATAATAGATCAATGCATGTATTCTATGGAGACACTCACCGCGCCCTCGTCGTCTATGTCAGCACACTCGAGCTCTATCCGTCTGAATTGCACGCGATGTAGCACGGCCTCTAGAGCGTCACAGGGCGCCGCGCCGAGCAGAGAACACGAGGCGAGAGTGAGGCGAGGCGCCCGCGTGCCACCGCCTATTACGCCGTCTGGTAGATCCTGGGAGAATATGTTTGGTTTAAAATGTACGCCGTTTCTGAAACAGATGTGATCCCGAGCCACATTAAGGCTGCCTTTAAACTGATCCACTCGTCTCCACTTTAGTGGAAAGGCAGCCTTACTGGATACGGTTAGTAACCGTCGCGCGCAATGTATCTATAATACATTTTGATGCAAGTGCGAGAAGTTGTCATTTTATCACGAGTCCCTAGTTCTTAGTTAGTTGACGCAGGCGAAGCGTTAACATTAGGGACAAATGAAAATCTATCAAAAGACGTTTTTTAATGCATTTGCAAAAATAATACAGTTAAAAATTTAAAAAGGATTGAAGTTCAAAAGTGAAGAGCAAGCCATAGCCAAGTTGCACAAAAAAGATTTACGCTCATAACAAAAAATAAAAACCGCTAGCTGGGAAATGACGAACTTTTCGCACGCTAACAGTTAGAGAAATGTTCACTTTTTGAGCAGCTGTATTGAAAAAAACTCAGGTCAAAAAATTTAAATTGCACTGGGTAGGTAGACACATGGTAAGAAATAGAAAGAAGAAATGGTCAAAAGATGTCACCATGTGGTATCCTCGAGACAGGTAAAGGAAAAATGGGACGTCAGAGAAAAAGATGGGAAGATGAGATCAAGAAAGTAGCAGGATTTACTTGGAAAAGAACAGCCATAGATAGAAAAACTTGGCACATTCTGGGAGAGCCTTATGCCAGAAGGCAAGCTGATACCAACACCAACACCGATACCGATGTCGCATAATAGATATAATAGTACATTACAGACCAAGGGTGGTGAATCCGTTAATGTCCCAGATCGCAGGTGTTTGTGGCCCGAACCGAAGGTGAGGGCTTTACGAATTACCGCCCGTGGTTTGTCAAAAGTTTTACGTCTTGCCTTGGCCAAGAAGTGAGATTTTCTCTCCGCGTAGCGGGCAGAAAATCCCACTTTACGGCCAAGGGTGATGGAAATATACATAATAATAGTAATATAGGATATATACAGGATACATATAAATATGCTAAAATAGAGGAATCAGTAAATAAAGGCTAATTGAAATTGAAATTAAAAAAACGCTTGTTGCTGCCGCTTTCGCGCGAAGTGGTGGGCGACCGGTAAGGCCGTGGGTGGTAGCGGTCCAGACCACGAGACCCCGATATCTAGTTCTCACCCGTATCTGCTGCAGGACGGCATCGATGGGCGGCGTGTTGTGCCGTCGACACGACTCGAGGTACTCGGCCGCGAGCTGCGCGCGCGACGTCGGCGGCACTGGAAAACAACGTTTACATACGTTTACTATGAAGTCCAAGAGCTAGGTGGTCCGATGAAATCACAACTTTGGCTGGTCAAAACTGGCCAGGAGTGACCCAACGCCGGGACCACAGGACCTCGCTGGAGGAGGCCTTCACCTTACAAGGGGTTCCCGACTCAAATTAATAATATAGTCATATTGTGTAACACTTCATCGTCGAGAAAATAAAAAGGTTTTTTTTTTCATTTCTATGAAGAATGGAAAGCTTTGATGTCCTGCTTTTATGCTAAAATGTCCGGCCAAATAGAGTCTGACTTTTTCATTTTAGACCACCCTATGGGACACATCGCTCGCACGCAGAGCTGATGGCCGCCGATAGCGATGGGCCACATACATACCTACATATACATACCATAACATAAGTGCAAATCGAATTATGTTTTTTACTGAATTAATCCGTACATGAGTTTCTAAATAAAATTGTTTCCTTAATTAATATGGAATTTAATTATCTCATTGGTTTTCTGAAGTGCGAATTAGCGTGCGAGGTTGAATAAATCTTGCCCGTCAGTTATTACCGCTTTCAGTACCAAGCACCGCCTTGGTGAGCCCATTTTGTATGGGAATCTGGGAGGATGGCCTTGAAAGGTTATATTTAAGCAATATTATCATGGGCTTTTCCAAAGATTCAAACTAACTACCTCATACAAAGTTCACCTAGACAGGGGTTTAAGTAGTATATATATTCTCTAATACTAGCTTCTACCCGCGACTTCGTCCGCATGGAATTCATTAAAAGCATTCCCGCAGGAACTATGCATTTTTTCGGGATAAAAAGTAGCCTATATGTTGACCAGTGTTATAAACTACCCCCATACTAAATTTTGTTGCAATCCGTCCAGTAGTTTTCGAGTTAAATCCGGACATACATACATACAGATATTTTTTCTAATAATCGTTATTTTGCGTTCAGTATCGTTTATATAGTCCCCTCGACTTGATTTCTTTTAATTTTCAAGTTTCAGACGCGACTTCAACTAACTTATTATTAGTATAGATTACGTAGTATGGATTGTCAATTTTCCACTACCCAAATTGCTTCACCATCCTCGTAGCGATTATAATGTTTTCCTCCACCCCAGCGATAAAAGTTCACACAAACTATGCATAATGCATTGAAGTTGGAATGCGAGCGATCGTATCTTATGCCGCCTTGACCACACGGTATAAGCTAGACATTACGCCGCCGTAGTTTGAGAGACGGCTGCGAGGCAGCGTCCCTCGTACGATTAAATAGATATAAATGATTTAAATTTACATGCTGCATTTGGACATATTTTATAACCCGCAGAATATTTCTTTTCTCGTCGGCCAACCGCTTCTTAGAGGCAATAATAAGTAACCGCTAGCTCTATACCACATGCTAATAAAATAATTTAATTTCATGTATACTTCTTATACACAACAAGCAAAGCAAGTAGCACAGGACCGGTCTGAGTGGCGAGCCTTGGGGGAGGCCTATGTCCAGCAGTGGACGTCTTTCGGCTGAAATGATGATGATGATGATGATACTTCTTATAGATTAACACGTTAAGTTTGGCCGTAAGTGTTAATTTGTACTGATAATAAATTAATTAATTAATTTGCAGTGACCAGGATTGGGTAAAAATGCCTCCCGGGCCCCGGCTCATGACTTCGTTTTGACCCATGCGAGCTCTTTGGTAACATTAGAGCGTGGACTAGAATTGCCAGCGAGCAACACATGTTTCAATTGGTAAGGGATAAAAATATGACAGCTAATATGACACCTGCAGTAGTCGAGAAAAAAAAACATTAGAAGCTAACATTAACTAATTAAAAGATTTACGCTGCGAATTATATTAGAAGAGCTTACGGGCTGCGATAAACAACATGAAAAAGGGCATTTCTTATACTAAGCGGAATAGTTTAGATAATCCATGTTCCTTGTAATTTTGTCCCATGAGCGGGCTTATGGTTCCCGTTCTAAAAATTAATAAAAGAATATTATTCAACGGCATAGAATTTTTCCACATGGATCTCGACCTATAACCCTGTTTCCGTTGCACTTGCATCGCGCATGTGATGTCAGCCTGACCTAGTCTAGAATTATGCAGGAATAACTTTTATGTACGTATTATTTATTACTGCAAACATGTTCGTTGGGGACTATCGTTTCTTTGCTCACCAGCTGGCGCCACTGTTGACTAAGGTCCAAAGGTATAGCTGTCAAAGGCGACTTTATAAGGTCGGCTCCGAAACAAAGTTATTAATCTTGAATCTCATTAAGTTTATTAATTATAAATAACTATCATCATATCGAGTAGCTATGCCACAATGTTGTGCAGTTCCGTTTTGTTCGGATCTTTTTTATTTTATTTCAAAGCGTTCACATTCCTCGCCAAATAATCCACATTTGCGATAATTTCACGAAGGAGATCACTTTTCAACAAATAAATTAAAGAAATTATTATTTATATCACGAAGCCCGCCAAAACCAGTGAAAAGTGAATATTATTGGACCTCACGCAACACTAGCGCCTCTAGTGGCAAATTCACACGCGATAGCCCCCATTGAAGTCGCACAAAAATGACACCCATTTTTATCAACATCCAATGATAGAATAAGTAAGTATATGAGAAAAATAAAACACAGAAAAATGAATCAATCTCCTCAATAATTTTCTTGGCATACAGACTTTTTTAAATTGCAACTTTCTTAGGAAACTAACATTATTAGGTAGGGGGTTAAGGCAGCCGGTGAAATTTCTGGCACATAGGCATTCCATCTATGATCTCGAATGCGTTGCCTACCCTGAGGCCTACCTCAGGGTAGGCAACGCATTCGAGATCTTATGGTTTCTTAATGGGGGATCATAGGACTTCTGTGTCCATGGGCCGCAGTGACCACTTACCATCAGGTGGGCTGTGCGCTCGTTTGCCTATACCATAGGTAAAAAAAGGTTCTACAGTCTCGAAGCAAAACCACGGGCCACAGCCAGTCACAACTAGGTGTCACATAATAGTCATATACTATATAATCGGATCTAGCCACCCCCCTTCTATTTCCAACTTGCAATCGGCTTAAATAGGGGCCGTGACACGGGGAATCTCTTCAGGGCCGAATCTATTATAAAACGCCATGTGTTTCTTTGTGAATTACTATTACTACTACTACAGCCTATTGGCGTCCCACTGCTGGGCGAGACGGTTTGGGCTACAGTCCCCACGCGGGCCCAGTGCGAATTGGGGACTTCACACACATCTTTGAATTGCTTCGCAGATGCGTGCAGGTTTCCTCACGATGTTTTCCTTCACCGAAAAGCTCAGTGGTAAATTCAAATTGAATTTCGCACATAAGTACTTACTATTACTACTTGAGTTGAATCGGGGTGTCTAACCTACAAATTACAATGAAGTGTGTTTTCAGGGTTCCGAACCTCAAGAGGTAAAAACGGAACCCTTATAGGATCACTCGTGTGTCTGTCCGTCCGTCTGTCACAGTCGATTTTCTCCGAAACTACTGGACCGATTAGGTAAGTTGAAATTTGGTACGTATATGTAAGTTTGTGACCCAAAGACGGACGTGTAACGAAAATAAATGAATTTTAAACAGAGACCCTATTTTGGGGGGCTAAATTTGAAAAAATATTAATTAAGTTTTTAAAACTATATCGTGTGACCTATCAATGAAATTACTTCGAGGATCTCAAATATATATATTTTATTTATTTTTTGGTCAATACTTTTCGAGTTATTTAAGAAAATAGGCGAAAATGACCCCCCCCCCCCCAACCCCACTTTTGTTTGAAAAATACGTCATAGAAAATAATCAAGGGTCGGAACCCTCTCCACGCGAGTTTGACTCGCTTCTTAATCGGTTTTTTTTACCCGACTGCGCCAGGTGGGTTATACTTCAACAATGAACCACTGTTTCATACTCAGTTCTTGGTGTAAAATTCTTGGAATCTTCTCGGAAACGGTCACTTAATAGTACGATTGATCGTTTTCCTGTTAGTTAGGATGTCACGCAAGATGTCATGTCATGTGATGATATCATTCCACACTCATGAGATGGAGAAAAAATATACTGAGGAATGCCGTCGTTGGAAAAGCTCAAGCAACTTGACCTACGCTGTAATGGATACCTTTAACCACCATAAGGGCCTGTTTACGAACGTCCCTTTGCTGGGACAAAGCCGCCTCTCATCATGAGTGTTTGGACTATGGTCCCTAAGACGGCAAAGGTGGGCTGTGAACCTTGTTTTGGTCCCCAAGACGGCACAGCCCACGCTGTGAGCCAAACTCAATAATAGGGAAAATATATACAGAAACTCAGGCCTATTACCACAGAACGCCACCTGCATATAGGTATCCAAGCATATCTCGCATATATGTAGACAATTTGAAAAAAGTTGGACATTCCAGTAAAGGTATGTTTATCCAAAACTTCGCAGTCTGTGTCACATTCGTTACCTAGGTATATTATATGTAAAGCAACACTATCTACAGAGGTTCAAACATCACAGGCGCCGTCTTAATCACCGGATGACGCAATCCGATAGCAACTCGAAAGACTGTGACACGATGGAAAGTGCCGGCAGCTTGTAAGATATGGCAAATAAGAACTTATGATGTCCCAATTAATCCATACTAATATCATAAATGCGAAAGTAACTCTGTCTGTCTGTCTGTTACCTCTTCACGCTTCAACCGAACCGAAGTCGGGGGCAGAATGCTATTAGAGTCTATCTATAAAACAAGAAACTGAACTGACTGACTGGTGATTGATCAATCAACGAACAGTCAAAACGACTGGCCGTAGAAAGCTAAAATTTGGCTTGTAGGTTCCTTGGGGAGGGTTTACCGAAATTACTACGAGAGCGGGAAAACAAGCCACCTACGCGGGCTATACTATACCTGTAATGTAGAACCTGTTATGTAGAAAATTCTAAGCTTTTGAAATCGAAGGAGAGAGCTGAGAGGTGTCTCAGCTACAGAGCGTGCCAAAGAAATATACTTATTAGAAAAACCCAACCCTCTTTCTGGCGCATTCGGCCAAAAGGAAAACCTCTCGGTAGGCAATAGCCTAAACTAAACTACAGGCATAGAGGCATTCCATCAGACCTCATCGTTGGCAACGCAATAAAAATCCCATGATTTCTCTATGTTCATGGGCCGCAGTTGACCTCTTACCAACAGATGGCAATTGGCAATATGCTCGTTTGCCTACCAATAACATAAAAAAAAATTATTTACAAGTTGCCCATTAAAAAAAACTAATTACAATGGAGGCCATCTCCATAATATATTTTTTTCTGGACCCTTGGAGACTATACATCTCTAAGATCTTAGATTTAAGTTAGGGACTATACATCCCTTCAATGTAATTTTAGTACGTACCTATATGTATATTTTATACATGTAATGTAAATTTTGTATCTATGTGGAAATTTTGAAAAAAGGCCTTCTGCTTGAATTTGTTGCGGCGCTTCTTCTCAAGCAATGGGTCTAGGAAGCGCTAGTAAATTCTTTTCTGACGTGTAAAAGTGCCCCTATGTGGCCAATTTGCTGAATAAATGATTGAATTTGAATTGGAATCTTAAAAATAAAATAAATCTTTCGAGGTAAAAAGGGAAGGACAAAGATTTTTTTTTCTAGACCCTTGGAGACTATACATCTCTAAGATCTTAGATTTAAGTTAGGGACTATACATCCCTTCAATGTAATTTTAGTACGTACCTATATGTATATTTTATACATGTAATGTAAATTTTGTAACTATGTGGAAATTTTGAAAAAAGGCCTTCTGCTTGAGTTTGTTGCGGCGCTTCTTCTCAAGCAATGGGTCTAGGAAGCGCTGGTAAATTCTTTTTCTGACGTGTAAAAGTGCCCGTATGTGGCCAATTTGCTGAATAAATGATTGAATTTGAATTGAATTTGAATTTCCCACGTGTTTACTTATTCACGCGTCATAGCGGCAAAGTGTAGTGTACCGTCGGCATAATGCTATCACCGGAAGCTAACGGCGACCTCGGCCGTGTCAAGGCCATGTTTTTACGCCTACTGTTTACAAATATACTATGCGGAGCGTGGGGGGAATGAGAAGCTAATGGTATTGGGGTGATATTATACTACTCCGCGTTTCAATAGCCCTCGTTGCCGTACAGTAAGTTTATTTTTTAGTTGTTTACGAGCTTTTTGACATATACATAGACATTTATTTCTCAATATCAAATTACAGCATATTTTACATGTCAAAATAAGAGAATTTCACACTGAGATCGTCAGAAAGAATACAAAATAAAAATAAAATGAAAATCAGGCATAAAATGTTTCACCGTTAGGATCGTCTTTTCATACCAAAATAAGAAATAATAAGAAAATAATAAGAAATAATTTACACGCGACTTTGTCTGCAGGGAATTTAACACTATATTTCCAAAGCCCTTTCTCCATGATACCTTTAAAATCTTTCCTAGCATTACGAGATTTGTGGGATTCCCGGGATTTCTATCCAAAGTACTCTTCCGGGGTCACTCTAATGAGTTTCCGGGATAATAGGTAGCCTATAGCTTATTCCAGGTTACAAACTATCTGTTTGCCAAATTTCATGCAAATTGGTTGAGCCGTTTTAGCGTGATTGAGCAACAAACATCCAAACACACACACTTTCAGCTTTATTATATTAGTAAGATTAGTTGTTTGTTGGTTTGGTAATAAAGATTTCTAACAATTCTTAATACGGAACACGTTCGCATCAATTATATTTTCAGATGCAATGCAATCAACATAAAAGGTATCTACAAAACAACATCTATTCTGTTGCGTGCTAACACACAATTTAAAAGTTACACCATACTTTATTCAGGTAAAAGCTTGTCATAATCATAATGCACTCATGGTTTCGAAGAATTACAAGCCTGCAGTGATGTCATATTTCAGAATAACTAGTATACTCGAACTTGACGGGTGGTTCCTAATTAGTGTGACATTGGTAGACTTTTCGGTAAATGAATCATAGACAATACCTATGCCCTTAGATTGTTCGAAACCTTGTTCTATTGTTACTTCATTGACAGTTCATCAAAAACATGACCACTCATAATCAAACCAAATACAAGTACAACCAAGTAAAGTGTACACATACACAATGAGTTTACTTAGGTACGAATGAAAAAAAATTGAACAGTCGACTTCATTAATACGTGTACCTAACCTACACTTTTCGACGTTACTAAACGGTGTAAGGTGCAAATGTGTGTTTAATATTGGCGAACTCGACTGTACTGCAAACGTGACACAAAAAGACTATGATTTTGTGAAAACAACACAGTTTGGAATGTTCCCGCTGTATCGCAATGGAATCGTTGGAAAAACATGGAACCTGAATAGAAAACTGTAAAGCAAGGTGTTCGCTGAGGCCAATCACCGCTGGCTCGAGTCCAGACTTCGCAACATTCATTAAAAATAACAATAAATCTATGAAACGGAATAACATTAGGTGTCGTAATCAAGTTTTGTGCTCCGCATGCTTTAAAGCTACATAGTTAAAAAAATAGGCTCATGAATGAACATTCATTCATTACTAGACTAGCAGCTTCAGGTACCTATAGTATTCGTTTGTTTTGGAATAAATCACATGAAAGTAAGCCTCTTTCGAGTACTTTTATCTCATGCCGAATTCAACGCACTCGTTTCTGCCTTCGGGAATTTTCTTACACACCCTTTTCACCACCACAGGGCATGAATAACCTACCGATTATATCCTAGTGCTCCCTTAGATTGCATGCATATGTATGTACCTCTGTACAGAGCTTCATGAATCTAGGTCCACTGAATTTAGGCTGTGCATTGTCTCAGGCTCTCAGCCACTTGCTTTTTTCAGTCCAAAAACGTTCACTGCTAAATAATGGCGTGGATTTTTTTAAATACATCTGGCTTGGGGTGACAACCTCACATAATATATAATTATAACTTAGCCCAGAACTTGAAATTCTGCGCTGGCAAAATTCCATTTCACGTGAGCGTGTCAAACACAAGCGTCTGACTCATTCGGCGCGTTTCCCGCGAAAATTCGCTTTGGGACATTTTTAACATCTCGGCCGTGACTTCGCGCGAGTTGCGAGCGTTTTTTTATTATCTTTTCAGAATATCCCATGTGTATAATAAGAACAGTACCGGGCCTAGTACACTACCCTGTGGCACTCCAACTTTTGTGGGCTTCATTTCCGAACAAAAAATATTTCTGATATAAAAGAGAAAAGCCTCCTTTCTTTGCCTACCCGTGGGACATCACAAAGGCTTCGCAAAAAATTGTATATCTTATTTTTAATCTCAAAATTAGAGTACTTCAGTGACCGATCTGAGAACAGTCATGTCACACACATGATCAATCTTCCTCGGCTTCAGCGAACTGCACAGACGCACAGGCGTATACTAATTTAAGTACAATGAATAATACTCTATTTTAGTCACCGAGAAACATTACCGCTAATTACGTGGCCTGTCAACTCGCCTATTTAAGATTTCAGTAATATTATTTCACACGGCAATAGGAAAAAGTATAGTGAAAAAGGTAGGTTACATTTTTGCATCCTTGCGTAGCGAAGGTACGCGCTTTTATTAAGAAGATTCATATACAAATTTAAGACAAAGATCGTAAGCAAACCCGCACGCATTTGCGAAGTAATTCAAAGATTTGTGAAGTCCTCAATCCGCATGAGGTCAACATATTATAGCTCGAATCGAACATTCTCGTGACGAGGGGCCAGTCCTGTGTCCAGCAGTGAGACGTAAATGGGCTGTTGCGGTGATGATGCCATACAAAAATGTTAAATATGTATTTTTTTTATGTCAAAACAAATAATGTTCCGATTATGTAATTGAGGGTTCATTTAACGGCGATTTTAATAGTTCATTCCAGTTGATCCGTAAACAAGTTTATCAGCAACAGCATGTAACAGTATCTACCCTTGGCAACAGGACATGAGATCATCAACAATTACTATGAATTGACGCGAGTTAATCATTGTAATAAATTACTGACCGACGTAACAAGGCTAGTAACAGCCTCCCGCGAATCAACATCAGGCAGGAGCTGAGCTACTAAGAAACGCGTCAACAAACTAAAACCGAAGTTTTAGTTTGTTGACGCGTTTCTTAGTAGCGAAGACAAGGGCGGATCCAGGGGGGGGGGGTCATGGGGGTCATGGGGGTCATGACCCCCCCTCGGCAGGACTAGGTCTACTGCTATTATGTATTTTTAACCTCTGACGCGCAAAAGGGGGGAGGGGTTGTATGTCGTGACCCCCCCCTGAGTCGAAAGCTGGATCCGCCCTTGAGCGAAGAGGGAAGGAGGATGGAGGAGGTAGGTAATATCAGACCGTGTAAAACTGCTTTAAACTTTGCTGAATCTTGAATAAAGAACCTTCTGAGGTCTGGTAAGGATGCCTTTCTACGAAGACGAGCGGAAATCATGCAATCACCACAGGGCAGCCCGATGTGACGATCCTCACTCTCTTTCCCAATTTGATTCCCGCACGTCTCCACTGCGTTCCCCCCATCTCCGCCTCAGTTGAAAGACATCCTTAGCCTTCTCGAGTTTTCCACACACACCAATCCCGTACACAGCGGGTTCCTGCTAGTTTCTACGAATAATAAAGAAAAGTTGAGAACACTTTGACGTGTTCATAAAATTTCTTCAACGATACGCGAGTGTACGCCAAACGGTATCTATTATTACAAGGAAATCGATTGAGCTCGACTCTTGACTCTTGAGACATACTCAGCCGGCTAAACATTCACATATGGGTAACGAATTATTTGACCATAATCGCATGTGTTGGAAAGATACGAACATTCGTATCTTTCCAACGAAAACACGTAACATTACGTGGTGTGGGAATGTTCCGGAGTGGCAACCTACCGGGCAACACACCTCGGGAACCCGAGGTCGCTCCAGGAAGTCGTCGGCAACATCAAGGGTCTGCTAGGATGGCCGTCCCGAGTCACGCAAAATAGGCGCATTTGAGTCGTCGAGTTGCGGAACTTGCGGAAAATTAGCCCGCGCAAACCTATACGTTGTGTGTGGCCGAATGTCCCATGAAAAGACCGCATAGTTCCCATGCTGGTATAGTGGTGGACATTGTTGGCAAACATCATATTCTATGCCATGAGTATTTTCCAACGCTGAAGAACATATTTTTGAAACCATATTGCGTATTTCAATAAGTAAAATTTTAAGAATAAAACTTAAGTATTCGCGTATTATTTGCGGCTCACGTTAACATATGATATCTATTGTGTGGTGTGAAGGTGTGATGAGCATACGTACCTACCTACGTCACAAAAACATTAAAAAGTATGCGAACATGATACTCGAATCTGTTGCGGTTTACCCGTATCCACATAGCATAACGAAACTAGTATCCGTCTGTGACACTTCATGCAAGGAGTCTTCCATCCACCACCGAGGGCATGGTAGTGTAATGTTATATTGAGAATTTCGAATACTGTCTTGCCTGTCTGCATGGCTATCAGGGTCGACAATGTAGGAGCTAAGTTAGAATTTTAGTAAATTATTTTTAAGTATTTATAAGTCATTTTAAGTATTTTAGTCATTTTTATGTAGTTTTAATTCTTGTTTAGTGTATTACAAATATATACTTTTAAGAACTATTGGGATAACATTCGAATTGAATAATCTATAGGAATTAATAATAAGTCTGTAGAAGTCGCGTCTATCAAGTCGAGGGGACTATATACATAAATACTGAACAAAAAATAACGATTTTTATAAAAAAATACAGATTGTGTATGTATGTCTGGATTTAACTCGAAAAGTATACTAGTCGGAATGCAACACCATTTGGTATGGGGGTAGTTTATACAGCGGTCAACATATATAGGCTACTTTTTATTTTGAATCAACGCATTGTATGTATATATTTACTCCTTAAATAGGGTATGGAAAAATAGTACAAGACAAGTTATTCATAAACTGTCTTTTTAACAAGATTTACATTTTCACTTTCTCGTTGATCGGTAATATATCTACCTACTATGGAATAGATCAATTGTAACTATCATAGCATCGTAGGATTACTAGATAAAAGCGAAAAAAAAACGTGTAAGCTGCCCTGAGAACGATTTGATTGATTGCTATAATTTATGTTATAGGTATACCGACATTAAAGACGACTTTGTTTGAAAATGAAGAATCGTGCCTTCTCTTTCCCTCGATGTTACAAAGGTAACGTGTGAACGAGACAGCGATAGGGTCGGATTGCCGCCGCGCTGTCTACGCTGCGCGTGAGCATCAAGCGATGACGCAGGATACGCAACCTTGCGTGGAATAAAACAATTACAAACGTTGTTGTGATGGTAGCTTCAAATGGGTGTTGTTTGTCTAATATCCTATGAATTAGTACTGTAGCATAAACAAGAGTTTATAGTTTTTATTATTATTTAAACACTACCAACAGATAATAAATCACTTAATGCAACATGGAACAATAATAAGTATAGAACATGTAGATTATTATCTAATTACAGGTAGCCACAACATACACGAGTACTTGAAGAAAACAACATTATCTAATATTATAATTACTTAATTAATAACTAAAAGCTCATCAACTACAAAAACTAAATTGAATTTACTCGTATACGTAATGGAACGCTACTACTACAGCCTATTTGCGTCCCACTGCTGGGCACAAGCCTCCTCTCCATCACGAGAGGGTTTGGGCTATAGTCCCCACGCGGGCCCAGTGCGGATTGGGGACTTCACACACATCTTTGAATTATTTCGCAGATGCGTGCAGCTCACGATGTTTTCCTTCACAACATACATGACTCGGGTACAAACATTCGTGCTTATCACACAAAGTTTGCCCCTAGCGGGATTCGAGCCCGCGACCGGCGGAACAGAGGGCAGGGTCACTTCACTACCAACTGAGCCAAACCTGTCGTCAAACCATAATTTATCTCTTAAAGTGGATTGGGGATGCGGAATCAGCGGAATTTATGAATGACGATAGCCTAAAACACTAATTGGTAAGCAGGCAGCATACTAATCTTATTGTGTATATCCCTTATCATTATACATATTACATATCAGTTGTTGACGGAAAACCACCGCCGCTGATTGCTATTACTATGCCATTTACTATTTTTGTTTTCGAGAGTTTCAACTTTTCAAGGATATATCGTTTGATAACCTGATTGGCTCAGTTGGTAGTGACCCTGCCCACTGTTCCGATGGTCGCCGGTTCGAATCCCGCTAACGACAGACTTTGTGTAAGCACGAATGTTTGAACTCGAGTCATGGATGTTTGATGTACTAATTATTTATATCGTTCTCTAACACAACACCCATACAAGCTTAGTTTGGTTGGGTTGGGGTTAAATTTGTGTGAAATGCCTAAATACTATAATACTATATCTAGTTATGTTTTAATCAGGTTATCAACTATCTGTACTATCTAATTTCGTTAAGCCGTTTCAGTGTGATTGAGTAACAAACATCATGAAACATCCAAAAAAAGTTGCCCCAATAGATGGCACTAGTGGCAATTTTAGGTGAATCTAACGAAAGTTCGAAGAAAGAAGCCCTCAGAAGTTAGAAAAAGATTTGTAGATACATAACAAGTTTCAAGGCTTTTTCAAGGGTCATCACATCATCATCATCTCCTTTCCCACTATCCCACAATACGTGGGGTCGGTTCGGTACAACATGTTCCTTGAAGGGTGCTCAATAATTAAGTGATATAGGCGTGCCGCTGCCGAATAACAAATTGCGAAACTTTGACATAATCCAAGAGAATCAGATTAAACTATATGATAAAGCCGTTACTAAAAATATGCTTTAACCGTTATCACGGTGGATGATTGCTTATCAGCACCGGTTTTAACTAGATGGTAGGCCGATGGTAGAAGCCAAATATAATACAGACCCTCCGTTGTTAAACTTATGTATATTTTAAACCATGATAAAATAATGTACTTCGTCGGGTATGCCGCTCCGGTATTGTGTAGTAGGGTGGGTGACACCGGAACGTCATTCGTATTGCTATGTGTTGCAAGTGGTCTATTAAAATAATCCCCGACTCCCATGTATCCTGTGTGTTTCATTAAATTATTACGTTAATTCGTTTTTAACATGTCCCATTTTGTGTGATTAAACAAGTAAATGACAATTGTAATGCGCACATAATTTATTTTGCATTATAACGGCTGTAAATATTTCCTTCATTTTTGTTTTATTGCAATAAAGTGGCAACTCGACTTTGACGTACCGGTGTCACGCGACCCGGAGCAGCAGACCTTGTTTTAAACGCAAGTCCTGTGTTGATGTTTGTTACATTACATGTAAATGCAGGAGGGGTCTAGCAGCAGTGGCAGCATTTGCAGTTCTCACAAAATCTATGTGTAAAATACTCTGCTATTGCGTTTCGTACGATCGCGAATATGAGTCAACCAACATCCCCCATACCTTTTAAAAGGTTAGCAACAACGCACTGGTGCTGGTGGGCGTTTAGGCAGACGCCTCTTCGTTTTTCCACCCTAAAAAACGGGTAGAGCTCAAATTTGCGCTACATTCGTGAAAGGCTTAAGGAATTCCTTCCAACCAACCAAATTTCACAAGCCAGACGAGTTATAATTATAACTGCTATAAGTTCTGAAATGTGCGAGTTATGTTTGTTTTCGTAATGTAGAGGATATATTTAGGTGTTAGGTAAACGCGGCACTTTCCTATGTTTTCTGGAGGTGATTTTGGCAGCTTCTCGCTTTGAGGTGATGATTTTGATGATTGTGCCGACGGAGTAGCGCTATTGTGAATTGGTTACTATTAATTTACCTTTTATATATTTGCATACAATTGGCAGACTTAATGCCTAAAGGAATTCTCTACCAGTCCACCTTAGGTCAAACAGAAATGGATATGATATCAGTAGGTGTATTGTAGCAGAAAGAAACATCAGAAATACTAGGGTGTTGTCAAACTGTTCAATGAAAGATTACGACCTTTTCGACGCCAATGACGGATATATCCGCACCACAGCTTCTACGCCAACGACGGATTAATCCATCATGACGAACGAATAAGGAAGTTAAATATGTGCGCGTAAGATCCATATCCTCTTTAGTCCATGGGCCGCAGTGACCGCTTACCTTCAGGCGGCCTGTGTACTCGCTTGCCCACCTCTTACATTAAAAAAAAAGTCGCGGTAATACGCTGCATGCGAGTTTCTAGACCGGAGTGAGTGGCGACTGGCGAGCCTCGGGGAGGCCTATGTCCAGCAGTGGACGTCCTTCGGCTGGCGGCGGGTTTTCGTAAGACAGTGTTTACTTATTTTTCTATTCCCGACTGACTAATGATTGAGTTAGTTCTGATCCCACCTGATGGAAAGCAAGATGAAGCAAATGCTGAGACAAAAAAAATACTCTTGGGCCTTAGGCCGGTTAGGGTTCAAATTGAATGGCTCTAAGGATCTATTAGAAAGGGGGCTATTTTTCAAAGCCCCTCAGTCTGTCCCTCTTATATACGCCCATTGTAACTATTCTTTTTAGGTATAACCGCAAGCCCTCCCCACGTGCCAATTCTCCACGGCTATACGCTATGAAACTTGCACGCCTGCCAAAAATGCGAGACGCGCTGTCTGACACCCAATTCCACCTAGCGGGCACATTTGTTATTTACTAACTAGGATTTATTACAATTATTACTAATTATGATAAATTGGGCTACCGATTAGTAATATATGGGCAAGTAAAGAAATCACATTGGCTCTTACGTTCATATAAATAGACAGTGTGACGATCATGTCAACATGAAGTCATCATCAACATCATCATCATTCCAGCCGAAAGACGTCCACGGTCCACTCTTGGACATAGGGCTCCCACAATGCCACAATAGCATCCTGTATTCTAGCGACCTCCACCAGGTCGTCACTCCTTGCTGGAGGTCTACCGACTGCTCATCTCCCGGCGCCCAAAAATAAAATGAATTTTGTACTTGCTTAAGACGGGCAAATAGTTGGACTACCTGATGGAAACCAGTCTCTAATGTCGGACCACAGCGGGGCCGCTCTGCTACAAGAACAGGCTTTCAGGCGGCTACGAGGCTTTACCGATTGGCTAATGGGCTACGGGTTTTATAAATTTGAATAATGTTTATGGCCGACCTACGCCACGTGGGTACAGAAACGCTTAGTGTCAAAATGTACGGTCGACCTCAGATATATCGAGGTGGTTATAAATATGTGATGAAGTGATAGAACGTCGCGCCGTGGCACGATGCGTGGAAATCTGCTAATTCAATATACGGTTTTCGTCGTACATCTCCAATTCTCCACGACACGATGTCGCAACGTAGAGCGACGTCGCAACTTTTGACGATGCGAAGTCGTGTCGTAAATATTTACGGTTCACGTCGTAGATTTCCACGACAGAAAGTCGCAACGTGCGTTTGTGTAAGGGACCTAACATCTTAAGATTCAAGAGACAACAAAGATCGTGATCAGGTAATGGGGACTATCGTTTCTTTGCTCATCAGTTGGCACCACTGTTGACTAAGGTCCAGAGGTATAGCTGTCAAAGGCGACTTTATAAGATCGGCGCCGAAGCAATTTAGTTTATTAATTATAGAAAACCATCATCATATCGAGTAGCTATGCCGCCATGTTGTGCAGTTCCGATTTGTTCGGTTTTTTTTTTGTTTCAAAGCGTCATATTCATCGATATATATTGGTGATAATTTCACGAAAGATATCACTTTTCAACAGGAAAATTAAAGAACTTATATAAATTATAAATGTCACGAAACCCGCCAAAACCAGTGAAAAGTGAGTGGACCTCACGCGACACTAGCGCCTCTAGTGGCAAATTCACACGCGATAGCCCCCATTATGACCGCCTTGTTCGCTTCCATATACATATCTGTAGTAGGTACTGTATGTATACTTCCACAGCACAGAAGTGCACACGGTCACGCTGCGCAAGGGCCATACAATGGACCCACGTTTAGCGCGTGCGTGCGTAGCGTCTAGCGTGCGCAGCAGTGGGGTTCTGCCTTAAAACATATAAGAAAAACATAGTAAATATATACTGAAATATAAATATTACTTGTTGAGAAAAAAAAAACATTTTTTTCAGCATTTCAGCGGGCTTAAACTGAATCGTTTATGTGCCGCTGTGTTCGCTCTTTACAATTTAGTGATATACATACATATTGCAAGTTTAACACAGAGAAAAGCCGTATCTGTAAGCTTATGAATTATAATTGATTTTTATTGACATCATATGTTAAGAAAGCCAATAAGAGATGTCCACAAAAGTACATTTGGACTAAGAATTCAAGTAGTAAGTACATCTTCATGTGTTTTTGCATTGATCTATTATAAGTAAGGATTCACAATCAGCCGGAGAAAAATGGCCCTGTCAATACGGGTGCCCGAACAGCTCGGGCACCCGTTTGGACTTTGTTATAAAGAGGCGCTATTAGCATATTGGAACGTATTTTCTAATGTCAGTTTCCTCCATATATTTTGACATATCTTCTTCACCGCCAGAGTAAACTTGCTTAAACCAACTATAATAATAATTACCGAGACATGGTTGAAACCTAACATACCCGACTCTATGATCACAATACCAGGCTATGACGTACACAGGGACGACCGGATTGGAAAACGTAGTGGAGGAGTAGCAATCTACGCCGCAAATAACACTAAATTGGCTATCACAAGAATAAATACCAAGTACAACATGAAACACAGCGCATCCGAATGCTTATGGCTAGATATTCAGATTGGTAATAACAAACTTCTGATATGTGGAGTTTACAGAGGCCATGACTCAACACTGGATCAGGACAACATCTTACTTAAACAAATAAGCGACGCCTCTGAGTTGAATACTACTGTCATAATGGGTGACTTCAACTTTGGTGGTATCAAATGGCCGCTGGAGAACTCTGCATATGTGACGCCAAGGGAAGATAATTTCATACAGTGGTATAGAAATAGTAATCTCGAACAATTGGTATCCAAAAACACTAGATTCCGTCAAGGAAACCAGCCATCTTGCCTAGATCTGATTCTTACAAACGACGACACTTTAATAGCCGACATAGATCATCATGCCCCTATCGGGAAAAGCGATCACACCTGCCTGCTAGCGACTATACAGATCCAGGTTCAAACTAGTACCAATAAGAACACGATTCCACGCTACAATTACAATAAAGCCAACTTCGATAAGTTGAATGAAATAATACGACCCGCACTTTGTCGTATCTTGGAAACCCACCAAGACCCTGATACTCAGTACCAGTGCTTCGTGACAACAGTTAAGGACGCAGTTCATCAACATGTTCCTCAAGTGAGACCGATGCGGAGGTCAACAAACAAGCCATGGCTGTCGAAAGACGCTCAACAAATGATACAAAAGAAGTTAGCACTTTGGAACAGATATTTACTAATAGGTTCAGATTCTGCATACAGGGATTACAGGATGCTAAACAACAGACTAGTAAACTTGTGTAGAGCGTCTCGCACTCACTATGAAACAAATTTATTGGCAGATGGTCCAAAAAAGTTTTACGCATATATTAGACAACAGGCTACATCCAAGGTAAGCATACCAACATTATTGCGTAACAAGGATGGAGACACAGTAACACGAGCCAATCAGATCGCAGACGCTTTTGCAGCCCAATTTGCTGATGTCTTTCAGAAAGAACCAGACGGGAGCTTGCCCTACCTAGAGCCATGCCTGAGAATCCCTGATCCTATTCCAGAAATTAAATTTACCACAGATGAAGTTCTACAAGCGATTAAAGAGATGCGACCTGATTCTTCACCCGGACCAGACAACATCCCTGTTTTATTACTGCAAAAGTGTAACTTAGTGGAGACGCTGGCTACAATCATGCAAAATTCATACGACACTGGAACTTTACCTACGCAATGGAAAACTGCAACTGTTACCCCGATATTTAAGAAAGGAAATAAGCTAGAGCCATGTAACTACAGGCCCATAAGTCTCACTAGTGTAGTTTGCAAAGCAATTGAGAAGATAATTGTTAAAAATATCAGAACATTCTTAAACCAAAATGAAATAATAGGTGACCACCAGCATGGATTCTGTCCACGTCGTTCTACAGTATCGAACTTACTCTCTTGCCTATCATCTTGGACAAAAAGCTTCAACGAAAGACAGCCGATTGACGTCATCTATCTTGATTATGAAAAAGCTTTTGATAAAGTACCCACGAAAAGACTGCTCCAGAAATTGGAACATGTAGGAATACGCGGGAAGCTTCTCAGCTGGGTTGAATCATTTCTTCGACACAGGACATTTCGAGTGAGAGTCGGTGAAACATTGTCGGAGGAGCGAGAGATCCACAGTGGCGTACCACAAGGTTCCGTCCTAGGGCCAGTACTCTATATAATCTACACTTTCGACCTACCTTGTTCTCTGCATAGCAGCGTCAGTATCTTTGCCGACGATACAAAGATTTTCGCAAATCCTCTGCTTGATTACGACCAACTTCAAAGTGACTTGAACAAAATCATAGAATGGTCAAAGAAATGGCTCATTAGCCTGAACACTGCAAAATGTACCGTATTGCAAATTGGAAATCGAAATCCGCGTTACGCCTACAAAATGGAAGGAACCAACCTTAAACCTGTCAAAGTTCAAACCGATCTGGGAGTCAAGATTTCGGAAAACCTTAAGTGGGAGGAACACATAACTACTATAGCTAAGAAATCGAAATCTTTAATTTACCTCATCAGGAAAGCTTTCGGATCCTTGACCCCTGAAATGACACTGAAGATATATAAGGCATATGTTAGACCCATCTTGGAATACGCTTATCAGGTTTGGAGTCCTTACTTTGTAAAGGATATTGAACTATTGGAGAAGGTACAACGCAGCTTTACAAAATTACCAAGACAGCTGAAAAACCGGCCATATGAGCTAAGACTGCAAATATTAGGACTCACAACTTTAAAAAAGCGTAGAGAGCGTGGAGATTTGATAGAGACATTTAAAATCCTTTCTGGATATTATGACTTACAGAACTTCCATGAATTGTTCAAGCGCAACAACAACACGCTTCTGCGGGGACATCAGCTCAAATTGCTAACAGAGCTTTTAGCAATCCTCGGAAACACTTCTTAAGCAACAGAGTGATTCATTCATGGAACAAGCTGCCAGAAGACGTAATTTCAGCACAGAGCATTAACCAGTTCAAGAACAGACTTGACAAATTCTTAAACAGGTCAAGAGATACTTAAATTGAGAACAACTGGGATACAGGCATTTATCAGTTGATCAACTGCCTGCCTGTCAATATAATATAATATAATATAATATTCTGTTAGGCACTGTTCGTCCATATGTTTATTACTTATGGTCAATGGTTTTTTTGTACAAATGTGTATTTATTTCTACAAAACTCCTCCAACAATAAATTATAAAATATATTTATTATTATTAAATTGAGAACAACTGGGATACAGGCATTTATCAGTTGATCAACTGCCTGCCTGTCAATATAATATAATATATGATAATATAACCTTAGCTTAATACTAGTTCTATACCCATGTCCACGATAAATACTTTTAGCTACACATTTTCAGACATGATATCAGGAAGGTACGCTGCTAAATACATATTTGCGGAGACGTCTGATAACATGAACTTGCAGACAGCTGACGGCTTATCTCACACTTGTTTACTCACTCCGCCAGAATCACAAGGTCCTATGATAAATACGATAAACATGTTGCTTGGGACTTTGGAATATTGTGGAACTGCAGACTTTACCCATAGACTTCATCATCATAATGTTTTTGAACACCATGTTCCTACAAATAGTTATATTGCCACATTTTCTGAGTTCTGATTTTATGAATTTCTAGGATACCATCTCGAACAAGTCATAAATTATCTTGTACTTTAAATGTGCTAATCTATACTAATATTATAAATGCGAAAGTAACTCTGTCTGTCTGTCTTCTTTTTACCTCTTCAACCGCTTGACCGATCTGGATTAAATTTTGGTATGGAGATAGTTGGAGTCAGGCACTTTTTATCCCGGAAAAACGCATAGTTCCCGCGGGAACGCGATAACCGAATTCCACGCGGGCGAAGTCGCGAGCAGAAGCTGGTCTTCTATATTTATTTAGGCAAACAATCTCAGAAACGTTTCTAACGATTTGGACTATAGGGGTTTATTGGGCGAAAAGACGATCTAGCTTGGAAAGCATATCTGAGAAAACTGGGTTTTAGCTATTTCCACACAAGCAAAGCTTGGTTGCTTGGGTCCTTATACATTAAACAAGCTTACTGTTTATTTATACAGAACTTATCTCAGAAGCAGCTCTAACATTTTGGACAGAAGTTTGTAGGATGGGTGTTAAGACCAGGGCTTGTAACCGGTTAATTTAAAAAACCCCGAAATAGCCAAATATTTAGAATTATTTTATACTCTTTATGTGGAACTCCATAGTGTATTTAGGTTATTACTTCGTATTATTTTATAGCCTTACTAGCTGACCCCGCGGACTTCGTACCGCCTTAAACCTCACGGAGCCCGAGACCTTTCCAACGAATGCAAAACCGTGGAAATCGGTTCGTGCGTTCTGGAGTTATAGCGTCAGGGAGGAAAACCCGACTTATTTTTATATAGTAGATTAAACATGAAATAGTAAATGAAAGAACGATAAGAAAACCGGTTTATTTGTATGGGGGCAAAAACCGGTTTCAAGCCCTGGTTAAGACACACATTCTGTCCGTACAACATGCACGAAAAAAATCATCACCTCTCATCAGAAGCTGGATAAAGTACCACACAACTTAGAAGGTGCGTAGATTAAGCAATAATAGACTCTACGTCAACGAATTAAGTGCTTCACCGCGCCCCTTCTATGTTGTGTTGTACTATACGTCCATGGATGAAAGAGTCAAATGCTACGTTTCATTGATAATTTGATATACACACATGGTAATTGGTACCCCATAAATTACATTACTAGTTAACAGCAAAGGAATAAATTTGGGAAACATTGGCAAAATAAATAGTACCTACCTAAATTATTATTATATTATTTATGAAAGGAAACGACTGCCTGAATCAGTCGGGTGATTGGTCCTCCATTCGCAACCATTTCACCCATTTCCCCGCTCTCCCCTGGGATGACGGGTTATCCGTTCCCAGCGACACTGCCTAAATTAGTAGATTTAAAAGCATGAAACACTGTAATAGGTACTTTATACAATTTAGAGAAATAGAAGCCCTAAAAAGGAATATTTTGGAAATTCATTCTTTAAGCCTTTCTATGCAATCGGGATATATCCCAAAATTTTGTCAGGCTTTTTGTTTTTTTTTTTTCATGTTTTTCGATAACACTGTCAAATAGCATGGTGGCTAAAACTTTTTTTGAGCTCTGGCATACAAAAGATTAAATAAATAAAAAAACTAAAGGTTAAGGCTATTTAAAATTGGAGTGAGTTTAACATTAAATATTATTCAGACGATGCTACTACAGACAGTAACATACTGCAGTTGAATGTTAGTGATTTAAAATTTACTGTTTTTATTAAGGACCCTGATAAGTTGACAACAAAAACAGTAAAAATAAAGATTATGTGTGTAACGGAATACTGGCATAGACTAAAAAGTGTTCCTTTTAACTTAAGACTGTGATATTTATTATATTGTTTTATTATATTGATGGAGCATCAATAGGAAAGGCTCAGGTTATGTTTAAATTAAATTAAGATAAAATTTATTTTTAAGTAAACCTTTGTTGAATACTGTTACCATTCTATTTAAGTTACATAAAGATAAAATGTACATAGACATGTTAACTCTAATCATTGATTTTCTCAATTTACCTATGATAATATGAGATAGTCTTGATAACAGTTTCAAATAGGACTTGTATATTTTAGTTACACTATTGTAGTTTTTCAACATAACTAAAATGATGATCATAGATGTAAATATGATCTTGAACCAAAAGTTCAAGCTAAAAACCATAAAATTAAAAAAATAACTACAGAGAGTTGTTGAAAGGTATTTTAACGTCCAACAAAGGTCTTTATTCATTGTGTATACAAGAAAATCTATAATCTTCTGTTTCTTAGAGAACAATAAATTTGATGTTGTGCCAAGTAAGTGCTTACCTTCGTGCCAAGGATCTGCGGGCTCGAAATACTGGGTAACGATGTGGTCCTCATCAGGGAAGCAGACCTTGCGATTAACTTTCTTCTTTTCCTTGGGTTCTTTATTCGACACTTGGGCCTCGTCCCCACAGCACTTCACACTTACACTCGGACATGCCGTGTCCTTCTCAGCATCGGTAGACATATCTACGTTTTCTGTCACATAGCAAATCAACACCGCAATGCATTAGCAAGGATCACTCATCCCACACAGAAAAATATTATTTTTCAAAATATAAATACACGCTTTTCTGAACACACACAATTCACTGTATTGATCGGCCAGTTTTGTAAACAGTGTTTTGTCGTCAACACACCGGTGGGAGCGCTTTTTCACAATTTCGTCGGTTTTTTACTATTTATATTATTCGTTTCAAATCATAACATTCTGCACCTTTCATACATCGTTTACCGCCATATTGGATTGAAGGAGACAAAAGGAAAGTTTTGGTTTTCGTACGATAGAGGGCGCAATTGTCGAATAGGGATACCATGTAAAAAAACTAGTAATTGATCAAGACAATTATTATCCAAAATGTAAACATTGACACCTAAAAATAATAATTTTTGATTTGAGTAATTTCCTTGATTTGTATTTTATGAATAGTAATTGACTATTTCTATGTACTCTCGTCCTTAAAGTTACGCTATTCGATACTAGATGGCGGTTTTATCAAATTTATTATTGTATCCTCAGTTTTAAACTTTTAAAAACGCCTTTAATGGCAGCAATCAAGCGGCGGCGCGGTGTTTCAAGTTTCAACTCTCAAATTCTAAAACCTCACCTCACAAAGCATTTGTTGTAGAAGTAGAGAAGTTGTTTGTTTTACATACTTACGTTTCTGTTCATGGGAACTCAACATTACGGCATTCGTAGACAAGTTTGGCCAAGTAGTTCTAAAACGAAACGGAAGGGAGAATATAATTCTTTGGACAAATAGGTAGACCGCTAAAGAAGACAAGTACTTAAATCGAATCGGAAAATGGTCCGATGGTTATGGGAGGCGGCTATAACGTTGGGTTTCTTAATAAAACTTTAATTAGAATCTTATTAGAATCAATGTTAATGAGCGGTATTTATTTGACATAAACAAGTACAACTTTGGACGCGACCACAGACTGCACAACTAAAATGTGTCAGGCCTAAGACTTCTACTTCACACTTTGAGTATATAGCCTGGCTATATACTCAAAGACTTCACAGCGGCCGTGCGAAGTATGTGATTTGATTACTTACCTATACAATATACGACTAGCTTCTGCCCGCGTGGAATTCGGCTATCACGTTCTCCCGGGAACTATGCGTTTTTTTTCCGGGATGAAAAGTATTCTATGTCCTTTCCCGGGACCCCAACTACCTGCATACCACATTTCATCTCAATCAGTCCAGCGGTTGAAGCGTGAAGAGGTAACAGACAGACAGACAAAGTTACTTTCGCATTTATAATATTACCTAGCTTCTGCCCGCGACTTCGCCCGCGTGGAATTCGGTTATAGTGTTCCCTCGGGAACTATGCCCTTTTCCGGGATAAAAAGTAGCCTATGTCCTTTCCCGGGACCCCAACTATCTGTATACCATATTTCATCTCAATAGGTCCAGCGGTTGAAGCGTGAAGATGTAACAGACAGACAGAGTTACTTTCGCATTTATAATATTAGTATGGACATGGATATGGATGGATAATAATATTAATATGAATACACTGTACTTAGGTAATGTTCTACGTTCTACCATACAGAAAGGAAAGTCCTACATTAATTAATTACAATTCGCTAACAATTTGCTTGTAAATTAATAAAAACGCGCCGTTGGGTAACTAAATTTTTATTTATTAAAAATTCAACATATCGTAATGTTTTTTTTTTTTTACATAATATTAATTTTACCGTACGACTATCATTTGTATATTTCTACTCGATACACTTTGTATAACGTATATTTGTATAAATTTTACATTTCCCATGGAAATAGAATTAAAAATATTTCTTTTTTAAATAGATAATGAGTTCTTCATAATTGTAATTATAATATGTTTGTGCTAAATTTATTTTATTTATGCTATTTACTTTGGAGTTGTGTTTTCAGTAGCAAGATAACATTTCAAATAGGTACAATGTTTTTATTTTATCCAACACAATGTTTCAAGTAACCAAAATATCACTTAATTTATAAATTTTGTATAAAAATACAGCTAGTATTCATGGTCCCTTACATTCTACTTACATACATCAGTATAGTGATCAGTATTAATAAGATGATATGATAGCAAAAATTAGTGAACCGTCGAAAGGTCGAGGATTAATGCACTCCACGCAGAATTGGGTAGGTACTTATGGATGAAAATATCACGGCTTGTTTTTTTCATGGGTCCATATCAAGAGAAAAAAAAACGCAGAATTAGCTATGGGTGAAAAATGACAATGTGCTCGATTATTTTTTTAAGGATAGGAATAACCTTCCGTATCAAGAGAAAAAAATCTCAGAATTTTCCGTGCCGTAGATTTCGCGTAAAAAAAAGAAATTGATTTTGTGTTATGACGATTGAATAAAGGTGTTTCCTTTTCCAATTTCTTTTTTTTACGCGAAATCTACGGCACGGAAAATTCTGAGATTTTTTTCTCTTGATACGGAAGGTTATTCCTATCCATAAAAAAATAACCGAGCACATTGTCATTTTTCACCCATAGCCAATTCTCCATGCCGTAGATTGCGCGAAAATAACTAGACATGTGTTGGTGTCAAGAAATTAAAATCAAGCAGTATATATTTCCATCCATACCCAATATTTTGCTGACTGTAAAAATAAAATTAAATAAATGTGAAAATGACATCTGTTTTATTTTTTAATTTAATGTGTTTTCCGAGTTTTACTAAACACTCAGTATTCCTCATCTATGGCCCGCCACATCCAGTCGGAATTCCGATTCGGTTTTTTTACATGTATGTCTATCTATCGTTTTAAATGTGTTTAATTTGTCATTATTTGTTGTTATCGTTTTCATTTCTGTCCATTTTTATGTTTTCCAATTTTCCTGTGTGTATTTTATGTTTTAGTGTCTGCGAAAATAAATGTTATGAGTTATGAGATAAATTCCGAACGCATACCCCCCGTACAAAATATATAGACATACCACACACACGCAGTAATTTTCCCAATTTCATGTGCGTGGCAGTCTATACATTTTGTATGGCGGGCATGTGTTCGGAATTCCGACTGGATGTGGCGAGCCTAAAAGTGTAATTAACACTATGGAGGGTTGAAGTAAAGTAGCGCAATCTTTATAGTTCCAAAAGTGGACACCGAATCGGGTAGGTTAGGGGCGGTGCGGTCGCCACTCCAGTCAAGCCACCTAGGCGGATAGTCTGCAGTAGCGCCTTCAGATGGCGCTGCTGAGGCGAAAACGGTTGTGAGGAGAGTGTGTTTTGTTTTGTTGCTTATCAAATCCGCTGGACAAGTCTTCACCTGTTTCGCCATATAAGATTGCGCTCCTTACCAAGACACATTCCACACAGAGCTGATATTTTATACAAAATGCATACTAAAATTCTTACGGCCACAAGAAGCAAGGGTTGGGTTAGTTTAGTTACGGCACTATACTCGGAGATTTTATAACCAACACTTGACAGCTGTAATACAAAGTGTAAACACAGCACAACCTACTGAAAACCTCAAACACCCCAGCTGATTTTTATGTTGTAAATCAAGGTATTTATGAAGCTGTGAATTCAAAGATGTGTGTGAAGTCCCCAATCCGCACTGGGCCCGCGTGGGGACTATAGCCCAAACCCTCGCGTGATGAAAGGAGGCCTGTGCCCAGCAGTGGGACGTAAATAGGCTGTTGTAGTAGGGTATTTATATTTAAACTAGCTTCTGCCCGCGACTTCGCCCGCGTGGGATTCGGCTATCGCGTTCCCGCGGGAACTATGCGTTTTTCCGGGATAAAAATTACATGTCCTTTCTCGGGATTCCAGAGTCCGGTGGTTGAAGCGTGAAGGGTGACAACCAGACAGACAGACAGACATAGTTACTTTCGCATTTATAATATTAGTATGGATTCGTTAATTCTTGCTAAAGATGTTTCATTTTTATGATATGTTCTTTCTACTTGATTGGTAACTCTGCATACGTTTAAAATCTATCATCTTCGAAAACAGAATATTTAATAGTACTACATACAGAATGGCCACGGAATCACCCGCCTGAATCTAGCCGGCGCGCAACTCGCGCCCAACTCGCACTTACCGTCATTTGTTTCATCCGGAGATGGAGAGTGAATCGTTGGCCCGCGTAATGGTACACACACATTTACAAGTGTACAGACGTCCTCGCACGCAAACATTGACACTTCATTCGAATAGTTTTCGAAATCGTGCTTTTACAGGCCGTGTCCACCCTGTGCTTCGAATGACGTGTAGAGATCTTCTACTATCTAAAGTCACGCGCCATCACATTTCAAAACGCTTCAATGTATTTAAAAATCACCACCAACACTCTCAACACAAGTGTGCGTGCTGAGACAGCCATCAACTATGCGTTGAGAGATTTGGTGATGCTATTTAAATAATAATGAAAAAATTGAAGCGTTTTGAAATGTGAAGGCGCGGGACTTTAGATCGTAGAAGATCTCTAACGATTCTAATCTTGGTTGTGAACAAACTGTTTGTAGGTTTTCAGTAGGTTATGTTACTCGTAGTATAAGTTACACACAGACTCGAGGTTTGTCTAACCCCAATCGGCTCGTGGTGACCACGAGCGAATCCGCCGCTAGTGGCGCTTGCTGTCCTGCGAGGTGCAATGTTGCGAATTTAGCACATTATGTGCCATATTACACGCTAAATTGGCAACACTGAGGTCTCCGGAACGTCAAACGTCACAGTGACATTGACCTATTGTATAAAATGACAAAACATTGACATTGACAGCCACTTTCAGATAGTGGCGCCAACTAGTGAGCAGAATAGCACTCGTTAGTGCAAGTCAGCCTAAATATCAACTTATATATAAGATTACATGGACGACTTAGATTAACTTAAAGTGTAGTGTTTATTTAGCAGCAGCATTACATTTTTAATTGTCAGTAAAAGCATTTTTCGAGATGGCGTATTCGATTTGACGATTGTTTTTTTTTAAAATAAATAGTAATGAGGGCTGTTGCGAATGAATTCGCCGCTAGAGGCGCTTGTGTCGCGCGAAGTTCAGTGTTGCCAATTTAGCACATTATGTCATATTATACGCTAAATTGGCAACCCTGCGGTCTCAGAAACTACAAGTCACAGTGACATTGACAGTATTGCATGTAATGACAAACTTGACTACCATAGTCAAACGTCAAACGACACTGGCGCCAACTGGTGAACAGAAAACGGTGGCCCTCATTTCCAAGACTTCAAAATAAATTTTAAAAATGGTTCTTGCATAACTTAAACAGTTTTCAAAATTGTTTGACAATATAGAAACTACATAAAAGATTAAAAGAAATAAATTAATAAGCTCAACTTTGAAACTTTGTGTTCTTGTATTATTTTTCTTTTAAGTAGTTTTTTTTTACTGTTTTATAGTTATATGAGGATATAAGAATATTTTTTGGTCTTTATGTGTATACTTATTACGCTTTCATTGATTCTCCTTCTTTATTTTCAAATCGAGGACCATATCTGAAAAAGAAAACCAAAAGTGAATTAAAAATCTGTCTGTCGCTTGCAATTTTGGCGGGCTTCATGGGAAAACCACTGAACCAATTTTGGTAAAACCGAAAGGATGGGATTTTTTAAGAGGCTCACCACCACCACCATAACATCCTATTACAAGTCCCAATGCAAAAGCAACTCTGTCTGTCTGTTACCTCTTCACACTTAAAACGCTGGACCGATTTAGATGAAATTAGCTATGGAGGTAGTTGGGAGTTCCGAAAAAGGACAAGGACAGGCTACGGAAAAACGCATAGTTCCCGCGGGAGCGCGATAACCGAATCGGACGAAGGCGCGGGCAGAAGCTAGTAATGCCGTAAATAACAGACACGTTTGGTTCAGTTGCTAGTGACTGCCCACTGTTCCGACGGTCGCGGGTGGTTCGCATCCCGCTAGGGGCAAAGACTTAGGGCGGATTGATTCAAACCGTTGTTAAAGTTAACGTTACTACTACTACTACAGCCTATTTGCGTCCCACTGCTGGGCACAGGCCTCCTCTCATCACGAGAGGGTTTCGGCTACAGTCCCCACGCGGCCCAGTGCGGATTGGGGACTTCACACACATCTTTGAATTACTTCGCAGATGAGTGCAGTTTTTCCTCACGATGTTTTCCTTCACCGAAAAGCTCAGTGGTAAATTCAAATTGAATTACGCACATAAGTAAACTTAGAGGTGCGAGCCGGAATCGAACCCCCGACCCTCTGCATGAGAGGCGGTAGGTCGAACCACTAGGCCACCACGGCTTCTAAAGCTCCCAAACGGATGAACCGATTTTCTTTTAGTTTTTTTTTAACTGTACTTGATGAATCAACCCAGGCTTAGTAAAGTAGTTCTATTTACCTTCGTAATCGGAAACATAGGCAATCCTCCGCGGCGCCGGCTGCTTCCTCCCGTGGCTCCTCCGCTCCTTCACGCATAAATTCAACACTCCCCCATTCTCCTCCCGTAGCACTTTACAATCCTCGAACCCGCTCTCGTCCAGGAAAACAGTTTTCGCCACAACTTTCTTATCGTAAATGTGGTTGACACTCTTCTGGACTAGCTTCCCGAGTCGGCACTCGAATGTGCCTTCTCGGTAGCTCTCGGCGAGTGAGGGGGAGTCGGGGGTGTTTCTGGATGGCTCTTTGGAGGGGAGGTGAGATTCTGTGTCTATTTCCGGTATTTGGGACGGGTCTGAGCGGTCTTGTAGTACCTGGAATAGATGTAGACAGCTTGCTTGTAGATTAGAAATAATAATAATAAAAAACCGGCCAAGTGCGTGTCGGGCCACGCGCAAAGTATAGGGTTCCGAAGTTGACGATGCCCACAGTACCTTTCTAAGACTTATTAGCATCTAGCTAGCCTGTGGTATGAATGACGTGCCCGCCCGACGCCCCTGCCGCTCGAGAAAAATCATCATCATAAGTTGGTCGACTATTACTCAAAAGTTTGTACAGCCTACTTAGCTGTGATAGTTTTCCTTTCAACTACGTTATATATGCCACAACCGTGATTTTTTTCAGCCATCCAAATACCACCATTTAGCTGGCAGGGGGGGGGGACACGTGACCCTAACAAAAAATAGCACTTTAAAGCTTAATATTTCACAAACGCATCACTTAATCAAAAAATGGTTTTAACAAACCTACAATATTTTTTTAAGACCTATTCAACGAAATGCCTCACCATGGGGTACGCATGAAAAAAAAATTACATCCCCACTTTACGAGTAGGGGAGGTACCCTATGAAAAAAAATATTTCAACATTTTATTGTACCACTTTGTCAGCGTAACTAATATGCATATTCATGCCAAATTACAGCTTTCTAGAACAAAGCATCTCCGAGCAATAGTGCGGACAGACGGACGGACGGACGGACATGGCGAAACTATAAAGGTTCCTTGTGGACTTCGGAACCCTAAAAAACTACTTCAATCAAACTCCGACAGCAAGTTAGCTTTGCGTCGGTTTACTACCGTTTCGTTGTGCAGTGTTTCTCGGGCGTGACTAGACAAGCAGGCTGTGGCTGTATGATGTCATCAATGTCAC
>OZ020299.1:3818347-3854574 GCA_963971205.1 Aethes cnicana
AATTCGGTAATCGCGTTCGCGCGGGAATCATGCGTTTTTCCGGGATATAAATAGGGTCCTTTCCCGGGACTCCAACTACCTCCATACCAAATTTCAAATAATAAAATTCTCGTGTGACAGTGTTTGTAACCAAACTCCTCCCAAACGGCTCAACCGATTCTAATGAAATTTGGAGTGTATGTTCAGTAGGTCTGACAATAGTACGTAAGCTATTTTTCATACCCAAAAAAAAATCTAGGGCGGTACGAAGTCCGCGGGGTCAGCTAGTTTCATGTACTTAAAAATATCTAGCGGTTGAAGCGTGAAGTGGTAACAGACAAACAGAGTTAGTTTCGCATTTAATTTAGGATGGATTATATTGTACTAGCTTCTGCCCGCGACTTCGCCCGCGTGGAATTCGGTTATCGCATTCCCTCGGGAACTCCTATATCCTTTCCCAGGGCTTCAACTGACTCCATACCAAATTTCATCTATATGTTCAGCGGTTGAAGCGTGAAGAAGTAACAGACAGACAGACAGACAGAGTTACTTTCGCATTTATAATATTAATATGGATTAGTATGGATTATATTGTATCACATCGCAAAAACTGATAACTAAAATGATTTTGTTACTAAGGTCTATGCAAGAATGACGTGTGGTGTGTGAATGTGAATTAATAAGAAGTCGTATCTATTACCCACTTGTGGTTAACCATTGTCCAAGATAACATTTCAAGTGTCTACATTGTGGCAAATAGAAAACGAGAAAAATGGCGGCTTTTTAAATGAGAATTCGCGGCCTAAAGTATTTATAATAATAATAATAATATAGCCTTTAGAGCGAACTCCATTGTTTTTTTCGATTGTTTCGTTTCTTTATAATATGTCTAATTGTTCGATGTGCCTTCTGGCAAAGACCTCCTCCAGTCCAGCTCCTTCCAGTGTCCCCTGTCTGCCGCCACTCTTGTCCAGAGGGGGCCCAAAGTCATCTTCAGAAGTGTTCATAACCAACTTGAAAAAAAGACTGGTTTCTAAATACGATGGAATCTTTTTAAAACTTTTTAATGTAGTATGTTCCCTGAAAATGAATAGTAAACGTGAACCGATTTCGATGATTCCGTCTTTATTCCAAGTAGGTCCCATATTAATGTAGTTCAGTTCGTATAGAATCCATATCCATATCCATATTAATATTATAAATGCGAAAGTAACTCTGTCTGTCTGTCTGTTACCTCTTCACGCTTCAACCGCTGGACCGATTGAGATGAAATTTGGCATGGAGATAGTTGGGGTCCCGGGAAAGGACATAGGCTACTTTTTATCCCGGAAAAGCGCATAGTTCCCGCGGGAACGCGATAAACGAATTCCACGCGGGCGAAGTCGCGGGCAGAAGCTAGTAAATTAAATAAAATAGAAACCACCTTGGGTGTGTAGAAATCTGTAAGACCAACATTATTTTTTTATTACAAAAATGTAATTTTAATATGGCAACACAGCCATTCTTTCTCATTGTCATCCAATAATACACGAGCGCACACAAGCTTTGTTTCAATCCAAAAATATTGGAAATCACAGACCACATATAAAAGTGAAATTTCTACAGTTGTACGAGTACGTCCTACATTAAGTAACTGACGCAGCGACTTACGCACGTCACAAAATCAACCTAACGTTGTTTACATTATAAGTGATTGTAATGAATTTTAGTTAGTTCAATAAACTCAATTAACCTGCACGGTAGTGTCATTACAAAGGCATTCCCGTCAACCTAACCAACCTAAACCTACCTTACTCAGTGTTAGGCAGAAATCAGTCTTAAGCCCTAACATTTTTGGTCCTTCGAACCGGATATGAACCAGTGACCTATGGATCTATACAGCTGGAATGACGTCAGCGACACTACGCGGCACGGGAATCTTAACATTGGATTCGGGCTGCACACTAAAGGGAACCAACGTTATCCTGCACTCACGCAACAATTTTCATAGTGAAATAACAGTCAACGACGACTACAGTTACGCTGAAGAGTCGGCCATTAACTACGTGCTGGACGATAACGCATACACATTTACACCTGAAGACCACAAGGAAGCGTTTGAAACACTAAAGGCCAAAATAGCAACTGTGAAGGGACAACAAGATGCGCTCGTCGAACTGACGTCATCGCATACCACGCACCACTACGCGTCATACTCATTTATGGCTATCTGCGGTACTATGGCCCTGCTGTGGAGCATCCGCTTCATCAGGCGCAGACGTCAGGATAAGGCAGCCCCCCAGGAGACCAGCATACGGACATCATGGGCCAGGCGACGACTGACCCTACACCGGAGGCGCGGCCGACAGACGACAATGGTCTTAACATTAGACGAGTAATCGCACATGCTCCAAGCCATATTGATAAATCTACTTCCCCTTGATCAATACAAACTCCACATTTCCCTGTTCCTTTTTAAAATTGGCAGCATGTACGAGTACGTCCTACATTAAGTAACTGACGCAGCGACTTACGCACGTCACAAAATCAACCTAACGTTGTTTACATTATAAGTGATTGTAATGAATTTTAGTTAGTTCAATAAACTCAATTAACCTGCACGGTAGTGTCATTACAAAGGCATTCCCGTCAACCTAACCAACCTAAACCTACCTTACTCAGTGTTAGGCAGAAATCAGTCTTAAGCCCTAACAACAGTGTTCAGTATAGAGTATTTGTTTTGTACTGTATACTCAATCAATCAATCAATCAATCAATTTATTTATTTTGTCAAGACATAGGTGTTAAAGGTGTTACAGTACAATGTTATAGAATCCTTATGCTTAGCCCTCAGGCATACAAAATATTCTTGAAAAGTATCCAGCAGCATGCAATAAATACACACATCTTTTTAATCAATAATGGTTGTCGAAGAATTCATTTAGTGAATAATAAGACTTATTAACAAGATAATCAAAAAGTTGTTTTTTGAACATGCTTACATCATCTATTTGGTATTTTGTTATATATTTTATGGGACATTCCAAACACACTTTTCCCAAGTAAAGCGGTTTTAAAATACCAAGGCCCGATTTTTCCACGTTTGCGAATACTATTAAATAAAGGGAATTGAGTCATATTGATTTTTACATACATAGCAATTTCAAATATATTCTTACTTTATATTACTCACCCTATTCTTTATCCTTCTCCGCAACCCCTTAAGGAAGGCAAGGTCATCCTCACCAAGCTGCAACGCTTGGACCTTTTCCGAGTACTTGACAGTAGAGAGACCAGCCACCTCTTCCACTGTCATATCGATGCCACGTGCTGGAAATGGTCCGAACATGGTTCATAATAAATATAAAACAAGGAAGCCTTTCATTTCTTCAAATAGAGTTACATGGCGACGCATCACAAGAGTTGCGGTGCCGTACAAATTTATCGTGACGTAATCACAACCACTCTGTCAAGAGTGTACAACTAAGAGAAAAAGTCTGGCTGTTCTTAAAGTTAGTTGAGAAATTAAGGGTTGCAACCGTTACTTGGTTGATACTTTAATGAAAAAATACTAAAATACTAATAATCATTGAACAGTGCCTAACAGAATATGTCAAAATATATGGTGCAAACTGACATTAGAAAATATGTTCTGATATGCTAATAATGCCTGTTTATAATGTGTCAAGATAAACATTTTACACAAAAGTAAACCTAATACTATAAGACTCAAGTGTCAAATTTACTGAGCGCCAAATGGGTGCCCCAGCTGTTCGGGCACCCGTTTTGAGGGGCCATTTTTCTCCAGCTAATTGTGAATCCTTATTTATAATAGATCAATGCTACCAATTAACTCCATTCCAAATATACATATGTATGTTAAACAGATTCTAATTGGAAAATAAAATAAAAATATTCAAAAGTTTGATCCATCCCTAATTAGTGTTTTGAACTTTCGACAAAGCTAGAGTTACTTTAACTCTTTACTCTAACATTTAAAAGTATTATGTAAACATGAAGTGAAATCTCTTAAATTCAAACAATTCAATAACTTAAAAAAATTCGGTGTTAAAGAAATGGTTTCAATTTCCGATGAAAATATTCACGATTTCCTTAACATTACCAACTGAGATAATCTTACTGCATAATGTGTCAGAGTACTCAAAAGACAATTTAAAAACAAAAAACAGCTAAGTAATTAAAAAAAGAATTTAAAAACGTACTAAATACAAGCACAGAAAACGAAAAAGTGCGTCATAGTCACAGGTACCTGTTGCTGCTTCTTAGAACATTTAAAATCTACGGATCTCATATTACGGAGCCGTATACTACGCAAATCCCACCTACCGTCTAATATTTCTTGGTCCTGCCGGTATGAGGATACGTGTTTCTCCAAATCATCCATTCTTCATATTTAAATTGTTATTTACTATGGAATATTTCTCAATATTATTCACAATTTTTCTTATCACAAGTGCACGAAGATAGGTTATGTATGTCTTTGACATGACTTCGTGCACCTGTTGAATGCACCTTCATTCATTTTCAGACTATTTTGGGTCTTATTGCAGGATCAACGAATTGAAAATCAAGCAATGACTCAATCGCAAGAGTAAAAATAGCAGCAAACGTAAGTTGGTCAAGAAATCAAAGCTGTCAAAGTTGATGTCATAGGGATGTCATAACATTGCGTTTTGTTTCTACGCTCCTACGTGATCTCACCTGAGTTCAGCATGAAGTTAGCAAACAACAGCCATGGAGGATATAAAGGTGGGCCTACACAGCGCGACCTAGCACGAACCCACGGGCTGTTGGACCATAGGGGAAAATATGCATTATAGTTCCATTTTACTAACTACTTCCATACCTTGCACCTACTCATTTGCTTCTTATCCTACTAGGTAATTCTATAAACTATCCAGATCACTTTCATTTAAAAATACAATTTATAACAAGTAGTCTTATTACCTACTTCAATTTCTGGATCTTATTTTTCATCATCATCATCATCATCATTTCAGCCGACAGACGTCCACTGCTGGACATAGGCCTCCCCCAAGGCGCGCCACTCAGACCGGTCCTGTGTCACTCGCATCCACCGCGTTCCCGCGACCTTTACAAGGTCGTCACTCCATCTTGTTGGAGGCCTACCGACAGCTCGTCTTATTTTTAAATACATAATATTATGAGTCACTAAGGATGTCAACATTCTTCAGTTTGGCTGCCACTGAATTGGCTATGGGTGAAAAATGACAATGTGCTCGATTTTTTTTAAGGATAGGAATAACCTTCCGTATGAAGAGAAAAAATCTCAGAATTTTCCGTGCCGTAGATTCACAGTAAAAAAATAAAATTGGTTTTGCGTTATGTATGACGGTTGTAATAAAGGTGTGTCCTTGGTCCAAGTATGCAGCACTACTTCTTGAAAAAAAAGTGTTGACACTATTGACATTATTGATTTTTCTTTTTTTACGCGAAATCTACGGCACGGAAAATTCTGAGATTTTTTTCTCTTGATACGGAAGGTTATTCCTATTCATAAAAAAATAATCGAGCACATTGTCATTTTTCACCCATAGCCAATTGTATTCCGTGCTCCGGACCACAGGAGAGTTTCGACCAATGTTGGTTCTACATGTAGGTGTATTAACAACTTTGGTTACTGGATATCTAGGCAAATGACATGGCATGGAAAAAGAGAGACTACCTAAGAGGCTTTTACAGTCCACAGAATTGTGTAACAACTTGTGCAAGAAGTATAAGTCCTGCATTACGCGACGGTCACGTCACGTGACCATGCCAAAGAAAGCTAGTCGTTGGTCATATCTACTGCGATGAGAGAATCCAGATGTGCTAAAAGCAAGGTGTTTAGTGAACCTGCGTTGAATGCTCTCGATACGCTCAGAATGCACAGTATAATATAAGATATCAATATAAAATATCAATAAAAAAAATAAAAAATAAAAATGTATTCAGTGGTGAGCTTCTGCAACCAGTCAGCAACAATGCGTGAGGGCGCGTACGCACGGAATACGTCACTGACGATTTTTATATAAAAAAATGACCAATCGTCAATGACGTATCCCGTGTGAACGCGCCGTAACCTTGATTTTGTTCCTGTGGCAGTGGAGACTGTGGGACCTTTGCGCGTGGAGGTGAAGTCAATAATAATTATTTGTGAAACAGGCCGTAGGGAGCGAGGTGGTGACCCCCGCTCTCGGTTTTATCTCGTCCAGAGGTTGTCTATGACAATTCAGCGAGATTAGAGTTAAGTTTGTATCTTACTAATGTAATTAAGCTGAAAGTTTGTGTGTTTGGATGTTTAGATGTTTGTTGCTCAATCACGCTAAAACGGCTCAACCAATTTGCATGAAATTTAGCAAACAGATAGTTTCTAACTTGGAATAAGCTATAGGATACCTTGTTCTTCTATTTAAATAATGGCTTCTGTCTATAAATAGGATACCTGGAAACTCATTAGAAGAACCCTGGAAAAAGAAAGAGGACTTTGGGTAGAAATCCCGAGAAACCCACAAATCCCGTAATCCCGGGAATCCCGGAATCCCGGAAAAGGTTTTAAAATAATGCTGGAAAAAGGACTTTGGAAATATAGTGTTAAATTCCCTGCAGACGAAGTCACGGGTAAAAGCTCGTATCTATATATAGGTACTTATAAAATAAGAAACTGACTGGCTGACGGATCGATCAACGCAGAACCAATATTACTGGCGTAGAGACCTGGAATTTGGCATGCAGCTCTTGGGGAACGCAGGGGAGCACTAAGAGAGAGAGAGGATTTCCCAAAATTCCCACGGGAACGGGAAAAAACGGGATTTTACATGTTAATATTTCTGCGCATACGAAGTTGCAGGGAAAAGCTAGTTTTTAAATTAAAAAAATCCTTGGTGTGATCCTAGACACAATGTTCGGAGCTGAGCCACATGTTGTACAGTCAGCAGCAGAAGTAGATAAGCTGTCCAGGTGTTCAAAATGACCTACACACGCCCTTAACGTCTTAAGAATAAGGCCGTGTGCAGGTCATTTTGAACACCTGGACAGCTTATCTACTTCTGCTGCTGACTGTACAGTGCATGGATCGTTTGAACGGGTCAGAGCGCGCCATGTAAACCCAAGTTGTTGCATTATAATGTTAGGTAACGTTTGTTAAAATTAACGTGAGATTTTCACTGTGAGTTCACTGTGGAAAAGAATTCTGTATGGAACGTGTGGAATGATAGCGCACCTTAAATTTAACGTATCTTACATTATTTTTCTGAAGCAACCTGGACTATTCGTTTTGTTTTCTTACTGTACGTAATTTGATCGTCAAAACGAACTTCTCCAAAAAGTTTTCTACTCTTTCCAATCTGTGGCTTCTACGGCTATCTTCGTGTCACGACTGTCACGTCTGATACGCCAAGACCGTAGTGTGACTTTCTTTGTTTTCGCCGGTTTTCATTGTTTTTTTGTCATTTGACATTGAATTTGGTAAGTTTGACATAATTTTTAAAGCATAAAATTTTTAAATCTATTGTTTAAAGATGTTAATTTTAGCATTGATTCGATTATTTTAAGGTACTGGCGTGGTATTTTATAAATCCGGTTTATTCAACGTATTTTTTTTCAAACCATCGCGGATGTTTTGCGGCAATATTTTCTAAAATTACACGACTTTAGAATATCTATGTGATTGTGATAGATATCCTCGAGGTGTAAATTTTGCAAGTCTTGCCGAGGCGCTCATTGATTCAGTTAATTAAGGCGAGATTAATTATTCTTTCCTTAGGATGAGTTTAACTTCGTAGATACAAAGACGACGATACAAAATATCTAGTGGCATCTGAAATTGCCATTCATTTATAAAACATCTATCAATCATCGAATAACAATGATAATACACCTGACCTCTTTAATGTGAACATGATACATGTGAACTTCAAGTATTCATTTTATTTCTGTATGTGATATTATATGTTGGACCCATGCAAAGGCATAAAAAGTTATGAAGTAGATGTATTCATTCAATTGATAACCCCAACCTGTTGCTAGCTTCATAAATTTCATAATAGAGATTTACCTGTGTCCATACAGTGTAGTAACTCTATATTTACAAATCAATAATATATTTCAGTACATCATCTCCCTTGGCTTGGAGAAAGCAAGATGTCCTCTGAGACTGTTTATTATTATAGAAAGAAAGCTAAAATTTTTCACAGTATCATACATTTCACAATGTTTTGATCTGGTGTGATGATTTGTAATTTGAGCACATTGTTGTTGTTTTCACATTTTCTTTGTGCTAAAAAGCCATTTTTGGATTTAGGGTGTGGTCATACATTAATTTATCGCTTATACAGGAAGCTTAGTTCTCAAAACGAGGACTTGACACCTGTGGCATTCTCTATCAGTGAACTTAGTGAAGTTTTTTATTTTATTTTTATTTTTATAGCACAATGTCTTCAAGGGGTAGGGGATTTTCTCAAGAATGGGATCCAATGAGAGAAGACTTTGACAATTCTGCTTATGACCCTCAGTATCCTGATGAAAACTCAAGGTACGTAATAGCACACGGAGGACACGGCTTATAAAAGTACGATTTCAAACACAATTCGATTGAAGTGTCAATGTTTGCGTGCGGGGACGTCTGTACACTTGTAAATGTGTGTGTACCAGTACGCGGGCCAATGATTCACTCTCCATCTCCGGATGAAACAAATGACGGTAAGGGCGAGATGGGCGCAAGTTGCACGCTGGCTGGATTCAGGCGGGTGATTCCGTGGCCATTCTGTATGTAGTATTATAATTTTGTTGCATTATACTGCCGAGGAGGGTTGCTTTATGTTGCCAGGCAGCATTCTATTATTAGGGAAGCCATTAAAAGGGGGGGTTACCAGCTCCTCCATATCCGTCGGCACAAAATCGATTGACGGCGCCTATTTTCAGCTGTCTCATCTGAATTCTGATATCTTCAGTTAACTTCACTTTTAACAGATAATTATCATAATTGCCAACAGTTGAAAATTTTAGTAAGGCGTAATTCGAAAACCATTTCGGTATATCTATCTAAAGGAGTCAATAAAAAAGTTTCAGATTTTTTCGTTCATTACTTTTCGAGAAAATCGTGTTTTAGTGGTAACTGGTGCGTGACGTCATGTCACTCAATTCACTCACTCGTGCTAAAGAGCGGGCAGAACTCTTTATCTATGCGCAGAAAGAGCCACTGTGTCATTTTTGACTTACGCCCTTTTGGAACGAGTTTTTTAAATTTAAATTTTATGTATGAAATTGACGACTCACGAAAAAAAAGAAAAAAATACGTGTCTTAAATTTTCCGTACTTTAGTAACTTGCTAATATAACAGCCGTGTTAAAAAATTAAATGTTTTCGTTCAAAATGATTAAAAAAGTTGTTATGCTCTTGTCACATCTTGGCTTTTTTCCCACAGTGGTTTCGTCTCACTAGACCATAACCGACTCTATGTAACAAATATACCCAAAGGATTGAGTGATGAAGGAGTTTTGGCTGCTTTCTCCAAGTATGGGCAGATTGTGGAATGCTTTGTCAACAGTGATCCAGCGAGGAGATATGGGTTAATTTCGTTTGAAACTCCAGGGTAAGATGTACAATAGATAATAAATTGTTTTTATAAATTATCAAGATGGCCTGCCATTGAACTTGGTTTGCTATGATCTCAATTGCAAGTAGGTACATGAAACTGAAGCAAATTATGAATTCTCCTAACAATACTGTTGTAATATTTTAATAATGCTCTATTAGATTCGATCCTATATCAGTAAATTCTTCATCAAAAAAAGATTTAGGGTTACATTGATAATTTTCTTTCCAGAGAAGCTAAGCTTGCTATGATGAAACTGAACAGAACGGAACCACTCTGCCTCAATATACGCGTAGCTCATAAGGTAAAAAAAACATCGAACAACAATAACCATGGGTAAAAAAAACAGGAATTTACTTTTTTTTTTCTTTGTCTTCACAGCGAAAACCGAAGGAGGAAAGTAACCGTATGCCGCGTGGATCGAATGACCGTGAACGTGAAAGCCGTAGCTATCGCGAAGACTCCGCTAGCGTCGGCAGTCGATCAAATTCAAGGTAAGAAATAAAAAAATAAAAATAGTACATTATTGCCGTGGCCGGGAAAGTAGGTCTTTGCAGGCTGAGTACTGGTTTAAAGGGCCGAGGCTTCGCCGAGGCCCTTTAATATGTACGAAGCCTGCAAAGCCTTTCACGTGCCGAGGCTTATATAGTGCTTTTCTCAAAAATGAAAAAAAAACCTTGATATTAGGTATTCATAATACAGCATCGACACGCACGCAAAGGTAGTCAAGTACTTACAACAAATCCAATGGAACGCCAGCCTTATTTCGTAATCACCGATATTTGACTTTAACAGACACACTAACACGGCAAGTTAAAAACTCGCATGTAGATTTCTCGTTTTTTATAAAAATTAAGACCTTTTATTAATTTTTAAACCAAACTAGTAAACTATTTTCATGAAATTTAGCTAAATAAATCTGATATACAAGACAAGAACTCCCGCTCTTTATGGATCGTTCTTTTTTTTAATTCCGTTCTGAAATACATTGCGCTGTTTCAGACACGGATAAAAACATTTGGTTTCGCGTCAATTGGCTATGGGTGAAAAATGACAATGTGCTCGATTATTTTTTTATGGATAGGAATAACCTTCCGTATCAAGAGAAAAAAATCTCAGAATTTTGCGTGCCGTAGATTTCGCGTAAAAAATAAAATTGGTTTTGCGTTATGACGATTGAAATAAAGGTGTCTCCTTGGTCCAAGTATGCAGCACTACTTCTTGAAAAAAAGTGTTCATACTATTGACATTATTGTTTTTTTCAAGAAGTAGTGCTGCATACTTGGACCAAGGAAACACCTTTCTTTCAATCGTCATAACGCAAAACCAATTTTATTTTTTACACAGAATCTACGGCACGGAAAATTCCGAGATTTTTTTCTCTTGATACGGAAGGTTATTCCTATCCATAAAAAAATAATCGAGCACATTGTCATTTTTCACCCATAGCCAATTGACAGATACAGAACATGCAGACTTGGCTGTTTGGGAATTCCTTCGCGTATTTATCAGTTTAAAAAAAAAGTACCTGTACGATAATGAAATTTCATACAACATTCCCTGCGCTTATACCTGCCGCGGAAGGAAATTCATACAAATTTCCGGGGCATGCAGTTGAGTTTTTTTTTTTTTTTTTGACTGATCGTCAATGTCGCACTTTGCGGTCTGATAGAAAGCAGACAATGACGAGTTTCCCGGCCATTTTTGAGAAAAAGACACATTTTGGCTGTGTTCCGAATCGCGCTTAGAGCGCTCACAGCACCTTGCATCCTTTTTCCTCTTAGGACTCGACTTTCAAGAGGAAAAGAGATGCAAGGTGCTGTGAGTGCTCAGAGCGCGTTTCGGAACGCAGCCTTTAACTTCATTTGACTTTTCCCGCTAATTCAATAAAAATAAACAACCCGCCAATCAAATTGTATTTCCGCCGTCACCTTTGTTATCTTGAACCGTTTGTACCGACCAATCACAGTCCTCTATTTAAGGAAGCGAGCGTGTTTTCGTTCGTCCGCTTTAGCGCTTGATCCCTTCCGGTACTAATATGGCCGTCTTATTTGTGTACAGCGCGTTGTGCTAAACTTTCTATGCTATTAGTTTTGCTTTGTTTATTTGTTCACACAAGAAATTTGAAACTTCAACTCTTGTGCTTACGTTAGCTTTAGCTCTGTCGAAATTTAATTTGAAGTTCAAGTTACTTTTGTTCTAGTTCTAGTACTTCTAGTATAAAACTTTTTGTGCCTCATGCTTCTAAACAAGTATTTTGCGTCGATCGAACCTGATAGTGATAAATCCGCACCGTAAGTTTTCTTGTTATTTATTCAACAAAGCTGGTAACCAAATTCGTAATTAAAATAGTGTAGATTCAATTGTTCATTGAACTTTCGAGGTAGAGGTTATTAGAGGTAGGTACATTGTTCATAAATTAGTTTTTACTTATTTGCATTATTGCTTTTTCACATATATCGTTATTCGATAGTAAGACAACAGTGCGATGCGAAATACCTATTTTAACTAACTGTTTCTTTCGTTAGCAGTATTTGGGCTTGTTTTGTTAGTTATGTACACTACGCATGTTTGAAGACACCTTCCTGTGTTCATTATAATGATTGTATTTATTAAAAAAACAGTTGATTGGCTATAGTGTCTATCCATATACTACTTGAATTATTCCTCCGGCTAATAAACGTCTTTCTTGTGACTATTTCTAAGGAAGTGTTATCAGAGCCTGAGGTACCTAAGCTAATGTGAGTTGTTTCATTATCATCAACCTATTACTGTACCTACACTGCTGGACATAGGTCTGTCCCAAAGCACTCCAATAAGAACTACTTACTATTACAGCCTACTTACGTCCCACTGTTGGGCACAGGCCTCCTCTCATCACGAGAGGGTTTGGGTTATAGTCCCCACGCGGGCCCAGTGCGGATTGGGGACTTCACACACATCTTTGAATTACTTCTCAGATGCGTGCAGGTTTCCTCATGTTGTTTTCCTTCACCGAATAGCTCAGTGATTAATTCAAATTGAATTTCGCCCATAAGTAAACTTAGAGGTATGAGCCGGAATCGAACCTCTGACCCTCTGCATGAGGGGCGGTAGATCGAACCACTACACCACCACGGCTTCAATAAGAACGGTCCTCGGCAACTCTCATCCAGTTCTTGCCTGCAATCTTATGAAGCGAGTTGTTTGTTCCAGGAGAAACCAGGACCTATCAAACGGTGATAACATGGAAGATTCACTGGATGATGTGGTAAGTACAATTATAGCTAAAGGTGCCATATCTCCAAGACATCCTCAGATGTTAACGGATTCTGGATATACTTACCTTTTTTTTTGTTGATATGGCGTCTGTTGCAAGGCACTTTTGCCAATGTCAAGTGATAATATACTTAACGAGTTCAAAAATTCTGTGTTTGTTTGTGATGGATCAATATACTCTTCCGTTACTGACTGGCTGATAACAATGCACAGCCGAAACTACTGGTCGTAGGAATCTGATATTTGGCATGTAGGTTCCTTGGGGGGAGTAGGGGAGCATTAAGAGGGGATTCTTTGAAATTCCTACAGGAACGGGAATAAATGGGATTTTACATGTTAATGTTTATGTTATATGAAGTTGCGGGCAAAATCTCGTAAAATCCGGTTATTTTCCCGTTCTCGTGTGAATTTAGGGAAATCCTCCCTTAGTGCTCCCCTACACTCCCCAGGTAGGTAGGTTCCTTGCTAAATGTTAAGCTTCCTACAATCAATAGTTCCGACTGTGCTTTGTCATCAGTTGGTCCGTGGGTAATGGAAGAGTTTTATATTATACTAGCTTTTCCCCGCAACTTCGTATGCGCAGAAATATTAAAATGTAAAATCCTGTTTTTTCCCGTTCCCGTGGGAATTTCGCAAAATCCTCTCTTAGTGCTCCCCTACGGTCCCTAAGGAACCTGCATGTCAAATGTCAGCTCACTACGACCAGTAGTTTCGGCTCTGCGTTGATCGATCAGTCAGTCAGTCAGTCAGGTTCTTGTTTTATATATATACACGGTGGGTCAAAAAATATGGCAAATAATTAACCCACCATATCGGCTATCGATTCTGAGTATATTGTATAGGTCTTTAATTTTTTTTGAGTTGGTAAAAAAATCATTGTATATGGGATTAGTTCTGTGAGCGACGCCTGAATCCTATACAAAATATTTTTTTTTAGCAACTCGAAAAAAATGAAAGACCTATACAGTATACTTAGAATCGATAGCCGATACTGTGGGTTAATTATTTGCCATATTTTCTGACCCACCATATATATAGACTAACTGACCTCGCGGACTCCGTACCGCCTTAGAAATTTTTTTTGGTATGAAAAATAGCTTACGTCCTATTCTCAGAGCTCTTTATATATTAGATGATTCCTAGTTTTTATTAAATAGTGAAGTTAAATAGACTGTCTTATTTATTTACAACCTCAAAGCCACCTCTTTATTAACAACTTTAAAGACTGTTCAATCAACTTTAATTAAATTTAAAACAGGCAGTGCATAACCTGGATTCCGATACCAAGATGGAGCTGGAGCAGCTCCGGTTGGAGCGGTTGCAGCTTCAGGAGGCACAGCTCGCATGCAGGGAGCGCATGCTGTTGAAACAGGCTGAGAAGAAACTGGTGAGCATGTTACTCCTCGAAATTTGCTAGCACATAGATGATTTTGGTGTCAATTTCGTAGACTACAGAGTTGCTTATGTCTTTCTATAGTAATATTTGGAAAATAGCCGTATTTTTTTTAAATTAATATAAAAACTCCTTTCGTACTCCGACAGACTGCGAAGTTGGAGTCAAGTGAGTGAACCGATCCAAAGTAATAATAAATTATAATTATATAGTGAACTTGACATTTATTTATTTTATTTATTATAAGTACAAATTAACACTTCCAGCTAATCTATAAGAATTATACATTGACATTGCCTTCTTTCGGAGTTTGAAGGTGGTTATTTTATTTTTACTTATAATGGGTCTGATTCTATCACGCAGAGAAACCCCGAGCATAGCCCTCTCCATTGTGTCCAATGAGGATATCCGCAGTAGAACTGGGGTCACCGACATAGCCCGAAGAATTGCGAACCTTAAGTGGCAGTGGGCGGGGCACATTGCTCGCAGGACTGATGGCCGATGGGGCAAGAAAGTCCTGGAGTGGCGTCCGCGAACCGGTAGACTTGTAAAGGTCGCGGGAACGCGGTGGATGCGAGTGGCACAGGACCGGTCTGGCGCGTCTTGGGGGATGCCTATGTCCAGCAGTGGACGTCTATCGGCTGAAATGATGATGATGATGATTATAATGGGTATAACAATAGGGATGACGACAACTTTTTTTTCCTTAGTCGATTTCTTCACCCTGTCGTCATCCCTATTATGTTGTCAGAATTGATATATATTCTTTACCATCCGACAGACATGTCTTCACATAATATATCAAATAATAATAGGACACTGTGAAGTTTTTGTATGTCATTGTTGCAGTCATCGAGCAGCCGCCGTGTGCTTCCCACCGGGAAAATAGTCGTTTGCAATAATGATAGGTAAGTGAATACAGGAATCATCCCAGAAATCCATATCCTAATTAATATTATAAATGCGAAAGTAACTCTGTCTGTCTTCACGTTTCAACTACTGGACGGATTGAGATCAAATTTGGTATTGAGATAGTTGGAGTCCCGGGAAAAGACATAGGCTACTTTTTATCCCGGAAAAACGCATAGTTCCCGTGGGAGCGCGATAGCCGAATTCCACGCCGGTGGAGTCGCGGGCCGAAGTTAGTTAATATTATAAATGCGAAAGTAACTCTGTCTGTTATCTCTTCACGCTTCAACCGCTGGACCTATTTGGATGAAATTTGGTATAGTTTGTGTCCCGGGAAAGGACATAGACTACTTTTTACGAAAAACTCATTTTAAGTATCTGTGGGCAGAAGGTAATTTTAAACGAAGTCTTATACTTTAAATGCGCTGATCTTGTATATTTCTCTATTTATTTATACAAGCGATGTCAGAATCGACTAACGATTTCGATGAAATTTGGCATAGAGGTTTACTGGGGCGACAAATCGATCTAGCGAGGTCTCATATCTGAGAATTAACCGGTTTTAGCTATTTTTCACCCGAGCAAAGCTCAATCTCCCAGGTACTGAACAATAAATTGATCGAGTGCTGTTTTTGCTACAGGGTGGAAACGGGGCGTGAGAACGACGCTAGCTTCGGCGCCGGTGCCGGAGATTCGGTAAGTCGCCATTTTCTTTTTTTTTTATTCGGAAAGCTGACCGCCTTAAAAAACATGCACTGAAATTTACAAGCAAATTATAAGCTTCCACGAAAGTTTTTTCTTGTTTACAAAAGATTGTTTATATGCTATACGATACAACGTTTTCATAGGGATGGAACAATATCGGAATAGAACGTTAAAAAATACGAGCCACATGCCAGCAGGTTCAATTTAGAGAAGGCATGATACTACAAAATTTAGAAAGTGCCTAAGTGGTCAAATAAACCCTTCCGCCCCCCCAAAATAGTTTTGTCAATAAAGGTTGTCAAATGGTCCCAACGGAAGACCAGCGCTGGCATTTAATGCTAGCACATGCTGAGTTGGGACCATTTCGTGACAGGCCACAACACAATGCTGCTCTTTTGGTCTTTTGCGTGTGTGTTGTGTAATGTCAAGATGAATAAATGTTTTCTGTCTTTTTCTTTCTTTCTTATTTTCTTGCAATGGAGACTTTCTCTCTTTACTATCTGCAATTAGCTTGTTGGCAATAATCGGATGATGGGTAATTTTGACGAGTTGAGTGTGAACAGATCCGGTGACCAGTCGCTCCATTTGGAGACCAAATGGAGATGTGAACGCTAAATTTTCTTTTCGTCTTTCTATCCCGATATACACGGTGGGTCGGAAAATATGGCAAATAATTAACCCACAGTATCAGCTATCGATTCTAAGTATATTGTATAGGTCTTGAATTTTTTTCGAGTTGGTAAAAAAAAATATTTTGTATAGGATTCAGGCGTCGCTCACACAACCAATCCCATATACAATATTTTTTTATTACCAACTCAAAAAAAATTAAAGACCTATACAATATACTTAGAATCGATAGCCGATACTGTGGGTTAATTATTTGCCATATTTTCTGACCCACCGTGTATTGTTCTTGGTATTGTGGTTGGTTATTGTTTTATTCTTTGGGGATGATGGCTGCCAGTCAAATCAAAACTATATATCTGTTTATCAGATAAATCCATATCCATACTAATATTACTTATTTGTCTACTCGTGAACATATTATGTGCCCTCTCCACTACTCAAAGCTCGCCTTTGTACATGTGTCTCTTCTCTGTATTGATAATTGTATTTGTGTTTTTTTTTCTTCTGTACAATAAAGTGTTACTTACTTACTTACTAATATTATAAATGCGAAAGTAACTCTGTCTGTCTGTCTGTTACCTCTTCACGCTTCAACCGCTGGACCGATTTGGATGAAATTTGGTATGGAGATAGTTGAGGTCCCGGGAAAGGACATAGGCTACTTTGTATCCCGGAAAACGCATAGTTCCCGCGGGAGCGCGATAACCGAATTCCACGCGGGCGAGGTAGGGTAGGTAGTGAACTCTTTTATTACTTAGGTACAGTTGACGGCAAATATATGTCTAGACTTTTGGACCTTAATCCAACGGGACAAGGTTCAAAAGTATAAACCTATCTTTGTCATCGATCATACTTCTCGCTGACTGTATACTTTCTTGCGTGCATTCTCGTCTGATTAAATACTAAGGTTACTAACAAAATGTTTATAGGAAGTATACGAAAGGGTATTATAATCATTTTATAACCAAAGCGGTATTAAACAGTGGCGGATCCAGGGGATCCAGGGGGGCGGGCTTCGGGCTTCAAGGCACCCCTCCCCCCCAAATCGTCAACGTGTGCTCCGTGGCCAATCTTTATTTATTCGCTCAGCTGGGCCAAGCCCCCCCCCCCCCTGCCAAACAAAAATCTTGAAGCTAAGCCCCCCCCCCCCAAAAAAAATCTTGGATCCGCCACTGGTATTAAATTCAGTCATTTCAATTGTATGCATGCATATACCATTGACCTATAATAAGTAATAACATATGGACGAACAGTGCCTAACAGAATATGTAAAAATATATGGAGCAAACTGACATTAGAAAATACGTTCCAATATGCTAAAAACGCCTCTTTATAACGAAGGCCAAACGGGTGCCCGAGCTGTTCGGGCACCCGTTTTGACGGGGTTATTTTTCTCCGGCTGATTGTGAATCCTTACTTAAAATAGATCAATGACATATACAGATCGATTCACGAAAGCTGGCACGCCCAATTATACAGTCAAGTTCATTAATACACTTAGGTTCATTTACACTTTGACCTTATTACAACCCAGGATTGGTCATTGGTTTGCTGGGTCTGTCCGGGGTGGTACCACCGTCTTTCCCCGCTAACCTGCCGCCAAATAGCAGTGCTCGCACGGGTGCCATATATTTGGCATAATTCTTTTTGTCCGAATCTGTTTACGCATAACAGGCTTCGCATAATTTATTTACGCCGAATCTTGACTTTGCCGAATTTTTATTAAGCATAGTTCTTAATTGGCCGAATGGGTGTTTACCCGAATATTGTGTTGGCATAATGTTGACTTGGCCGAATTTTATTATGCATAATATTGTTTGGCATACTAGTAATTTAGCAGAATTTTGATAGGCCGAAATATTGTCCGAAACAACAATTAATGTAGGGAGCGCCAGAGTTCATATAAAATTGCTAGTCCGAAAGTAAGTATAAAATTTTGTATGATATAATATAATTTGTTCAACATACTTATCTTTATTAGATAGCGTTCGGCAGTTCACGGTGTGCAGTAACACCAAAGTTTAGAGCAAAGTCGACTCGCATAGATTAGGTCAGGTTATTTTTTATATAAGGAAACGAAATTATGATTTAGTAAAAATCCCCTCTCTCCCTATTTAGATAATCATCGATGTTATACAGGATACTCATTTAATTAAATCTGCGAAAATAAAGGTATGCGAAAGTAGTTTTCGGCGTAACAAATTACGGCGAAAGTAATTTTCTGCCTAAATAATATTCGGAATTCGAAAATTATGCGTGAACTAGCTTTTGCCCGCGACTTCGTCCGCGTGGAATTCGGTTATAGCGTTCCCGCGTGCTGTAAGCGTTCTTCCGGGATAAAAACTGAACACGTCATAATCACATTTTTTCCCGTTCCCGTAGGAATTTCGGCAAGTCCTTTTTTAGTGCTCCCCTACGCTCCCCAAGGAACCTGCATGCCAAATTTCAGCTCTACGATGATCCCCGCGACTACGTACGCGCCTTAAAATGTAAAAAAAACATTTTTCCCGTTCCCGTGGGAATTTCGGGAAGTCCTTTCTTAGTGCTCCCCTACGCTCCCCAAGGAACCTGATGCCAAATTTCAGATCTCTACGATGTTTCCCGCAACTTCGTATGCGCAGAAATATTAAAATGTAAAATCCCGTTTTTTCCCGTTCCCGTGGGAATTTCGCAAAATCCTTTCTTAGCGTATGCCTACGTCATAACATCTACCTGCATGCCAAATTTCAGCCCGATCCAGCCAGTGGTTTGGGCTGTGCGTTGATAGATCACTATATCAGTCAGTCAGTCAGTCACCTTTGAGTTTTATATATTTAGATACTATTCGGCGTAAATAGATTATGCATTATAGAATTCGACGAATAATCGTTATGTGAGATTAGTGCGTAAACACTATTATGCCTATACTGATTATGCAAAATCGAATTCTGCCAAAAAAAACATGCGTAAACAAGGGGAACCGTGCTCGCACTGTTGTGTGCCGGTAGGGGGTTAAATCAGCCGGTGAAATTTCTGGCACAGAGGCATTCCATCTTAGGCCATCGTAGGCAACGCATTCGAGATCTTATGGTTTCTTAATGGGGGATCATAAGATTTCGGTGTCCATGGGCCGCAGTGACCACTTACCATCAGGTGGGCTGTGCGCTCGTTTGCCTATTTGGTATAAAAAAAGGAAGATGCAAAAGTGTGTACATAATGTCTAACTCGACGTCACAGTTGACTACAAAAACATATACTTACACTAACCTATCACAAAAGAATTACTTTCACAAGTTATCTTTTTGTACTCGTCTAAACCCGCTTTTTAAACATTTCATGGCAGCATATGGAGTTAAGAGTTGTTTTATCAAAGGTTTTTTAGTGAATTTCCTGTCAACTAGCAACATATATTAAAATGAGATTTTTCAAAAATTACATTTTTGGGACACGCTTTTATTGCTGACTGTACTTTTCTTTGTAAATCCTTCATCTACCCTTCAAGACGAATCAAACGAGCCCAAATTCGATGGGTTTATGTTTTAATACGGAGTTCCTATGGCCACCTTCCAGCTCCATCATCAGATCAGCTTCACGTCATCATAATATTGCATTGTCACGCGATTTACATATTCGTGCAATGTTTCAGCCCAATCGGAAATCGGGTCAAATTTATCTTGCAAGATTCCATTACATAGTTACATACAGGTCGACCTAATAAAAGCGCGGTAGCGTGTTAAAAAATATCCATAAATAATATAAACCATTTTTCATGCAAACAGAAAATGGTGTGATTCTAATGATATCGGCCAAGTTAAATAACATGATTATTTATTTTCAAGCATATTGAATTTAATCCCTTTGTACGTTTTGTCATGGTTTTTTTGCCTGAACACAATTTTGAATGGCAATCCGGCAATAAAGGAATATTCTGTATTTTATTTCTTTTTTTAAATTCTAGCGACCTATGAATAGAGCAGTGATCAAAGGTAGGTGATAAAAACGAATCGTAAAAAATACATTTCGGTGTTTATTAAAACTATTTCAAACCTTGTTTCATCAATACTAACTACTAGGTCAAAACAAATCACTGTTTTCCATTAAACGATACACAATTCTGTATAATTCTTCTTAACTCGTACATATTTCGGCCATAGTCGCATCTCTATCGTGTCCTTGAAATTTACATTATTTCACTTCGCACGTATAGTATAAAAAAATATACACAAGACCTTTACTCATACATATCTAGCAGTGAAAACCACATGAAAATCCGTTCAGTACTTTTTGAGTTTATCCAAAACAGACATGCGCTGGGGGATTTTCTTATAAATTGTAGAGTTGAGCGTATCAAGTAGAAATTAGTCCAATCGTTAAATTTGGAGCATATTTCGGACTGTAAACTCATCTACAGCCTAGTTACATACATAGAACCACGCCTTATTCCGATAGGGGTAGGCAGAGACCACTTCCTTCCATTTGCTATACGACTTTCTTCAACAGCCATAAAGGGTCATACGCCTCTGTTGGCAAAATATCTAAATATCAAATTGATACATTGTTTAGGTAACTGTGGTATACTTGAAACTGGGGGACTAAATTACTAATGCCTACGTACAAAACCGCATTGTTCGGAGCCAATTGTCATGCCATGGACATTAAGATTTATAATCACACCCCAAAGTCTTTTAAGGATATGCCAATAAGAAAATTTAGATCCAGTCTTTTTATTACATGGCTAATTAACACTTGTTTTTTCTTCTTGTTCAATCACTAACTATAAATTGAATGTAATAAATAAGTATTTTTAGTTTTAAAATTATGATAATTTTGGCTTGCTGCTAAGTGTGCGAACTGATAATAATAATATGTGACATCTCTGTAAATACCAACAATTACCGCAAATAAACTATTTCAAACTATTTCATTCATTGATTCTGGTGCTAACAGAAATACATATCTAGACAGGATATGAAAAAGAACACAAATTCAGGCAATTTGAAAGTGTTATTTGTTACTAGTACCAAATGTCACATTACATAGAGTACTGTAGTGAAGTTAGGTTGACCATCGCTTTTTTTGAACATTATAATAGTGCGAAAATACATACGTACATACCACAATTGCCGGAAGGGACAAAATTTTCAACCCTATAACGGTTTAATAATAAGAATATTACGTATAACCCCCTCTTCAATAATCTCTCGCATTTGGTCTGATTTTTCTGTGCTGGTTTCGGGTTGTTTTCAAGTGAATATGCGCAGACTTGCATGAGCTGGCTTGGCAGGCATGAATCGCAGTACTGGGGGACGTAGCTAGTGCTGTTAATACCGATATCGATACCAGACGATTTGTCAACAGAACGCGAGAAGTACTGTGTGCGGTTGCAAAGGCAAGAAAAGTTCCTGGGACGAGAGCTCCGACGGGGAGACCTCAACGGCGTCCACATGCATTCTATGCTCTGACGACAGGAGTCGAAAGACCGAGACCATTGACAAAAGGAACTCAGATAAGTCCAGCAAGTATACAGATAGTAAAACAGAGTGTAGCAAAACAGAGTACAGCTGTAAGAACACAGATAGCAAGACCACGTATCTTAGCAAAACTAGCAAAGTCACTAGCAAGAAATCAGAATGTAAGAGTAGTAAATCAAAGATAGACCCCCACAAGAAAGCCAAGTACGAGAGCGATATGACAGTGAAGTATAGCGATTTTTACAGCGACAGCGAGGACGAATCCGACGAGACCAACAGACTTATACTGCTGAGGAGCTCGGACTATTTAGACATTGTAGAGGACTCCCGAAAAGTGGTTATAGCACTAGCCGGCTATCCCAAGTCCAAAATGCGACTGCGACAGATGGAGGCCTTCCAGCGATGCCTCAACGAAATTATCGAAATGCAGTTCAAATCGGGGCTCATGAAGAAAGTACCTTCCTTCCTCGACTATTACCTAAACAGGGGCGCTATAGTATGTATCTGCAAAGATTTAGAGACTAGGGACTGGATGGTTAGGATATCGCCAGGACTCCAAGAGCGTATGTACACAAACTTGATCCTCCTCAAATCTAAAGTGAAAAGGTTATGTCTGGCGATTCTAAAAATACCCATCGCCTGCTGGCCCGCCACGGCCCAAGACGCCTTCAAACTATTACAGTACTTCAACCCTACGTTGAAAACTAGCCATTGGAAAGTTTACGCGCAAAAAAGGATAGATGACGTCGAATGCACTTCGTTTTTGATAGACAGGGTGTCAGGTGAAATCATTCGAGGTCCCGCTTTCAAAAACATCATAGACTATAATCAAATGGAGTTTGAGTTAACTGGCTACTCTGAGATCTACTATGAATGCTTAGTTTCTGACATGGCGGAAGATTTACGCAGCGTTTCTTCGAGAGTCAAACTCTTGCAGGAACTAAGATCAGATGAAGCTACTCCTAGAAATATATCTGACTGCAGCTTACAAAAACCAATGAGTGTACCCGAAGAGAAACCAAAATACGGTAATTTGGAGGTAACCATTCAAGAAGAACCCGTTGAGGAGAAAACATTGGAGAAGGAACTGGAAGAGAATTTACAGAGCGACGTACTGACGAAGCTAAAGGATGTTAAATACATCAGTGACAAAGACGAGGTCATAATCTGGTCGGAGGAAGCGAAACATTTCACAGAAGATGATAATATTGACAATGAAAAGCTAGAATGTCCCGATTCACAAGAATTTAATGAAGTTCAAGAACCTCTAGCTGCCTCAGAGTCCATAGCACCAGATTCCGACAAAACTGAATCGATTATCGAAAGCAATGATAATCTTATAAGTAGAAATAGCAATCTGAACATCGACAGCAATAGGGGAATCGCTTATCATAGAAGGACAAACTACTTGCACGTTGAACCTGAATTGAAACTCGCAATCACCCTCGAGGGTTACCCACAGAATAAACTAGAGGGCACACACATTAGAAGACTGAAACACCTGTTCAAAGAATACTTGCACAAGGACATGAAACAGCAGCGCTTCGCCAATCTAATCATTCCGAAATTCCAAGACATTTACCTGTCCAACGGAGCTGTGATATATATTTGTGATAGTCTAGAAACTAAGGATTACTTGAACGAGGTTCTGCCTAAATTCGTCAATTCTACCGGTTGGAAACTAACCTTCAGGGATATCAAAAACCTAGTGCGGTACACGAGAGTTGTGATGCGTCTACCAAAGGAACATGCTGGTATTGAATCCATTGAAATCATAACTAAACTTCAGGAGAAATATCCAGGGCTGAAGCCAGACTGTTGGAAGTACTATTCCGATGTAGCTGGTAAGCAGAAGCGTCAGTTTGGAGTTGATCCGGAATCCCTAGATGTAATCAAAAACCCTGACTTCGACCCTGTATACGAGGGTGAGAAACTCAGCTTCAGAATCATAGACAGACAGAAACGCGACGTAAGCTTTGACGAGAACGCCCCAGATGACAATGAGGAGGAGGTCGAAAACAAGAAGTTAAAAGAAAAGGTTCTGAAGTTATTTTACATTCCAATCGAAGCGGATCTGACTAACTCCCCGCTAACTAGAATCAGAACTAATCACTACACCGACTTGGTCGCAGACGATCTGAAATTGTACGTTGGACCGACAAATTACCCAGAAGCGAGGGTAGACGAAAACACATTCCACAACATAAAGAAATGTATCGAAAATATCGTTTACAAAGCCTTTGAAGATGGTGAATTAAATGAAAGTACCATGCCCAAAATCCATGACATATATCTTTTCGACGGAGTCATTTTTGTTATATGCCAGAATATGAATTCGAGATATTGGATAGACGAGGTTTTACCCATCGTCAATTCTAATCTGAAAATGAGCTTGAAATCTACGGAATTCCGCGGTGCTGTCGGCATTGTAAGCATGGTGGTAAAGACTTTCTTGGAAACCGAGGAAGTTATATCTATTTTACAATCGAACAACCAAAGGCTCCGCACTAAGTTTTGGAGGACTATCAGCACAGTTCGATCCAAGACCAAGTTGGATGTAGTCTTGCAGATCGACAAGCTTTCAGCCCAAATCATAAGAAGCCCGTCGTTTAATAAATTCGTCGGCGCAAACGCTGTGCAGTTCAAACTGGGACATTTACAGTCTCTTCTCAAGACAAATTCCAGTATCGATGAAGAACCAAACAAGAAACCGGCGAAAAAGACAAAGAAAGCAAGCGAAACTAAACCGAAAGAGATAAGTCCAGCGTCCAAAGACCCTACCTTTGAGGAGTTAAAAACAGAACTCAAAAACGAATATCCCGAATTGAAAATTGACGAAAACGATGTATTGGAGCGGCTTGAAAGAAAACCCGAGGAGCTGACTCCAAAACAAAAAGAAGATACGAAAATTAACAGCGTTTCCCCTAAAGGAAACAAAGAAGACATACGCCTATCTTCGGGCAGCGAGAAGCTGTCTCTAAACTCTGTCTGCGACCAAAAGTCCGATCAAGACCCGAAAATCATTGAAGCAGAGCCACAATATGTTGATAAAAATCCAAAATTATCGCCAAAGCTTTACGAGGATTATTCCAAAATGATCGTCAAAATTCCATCACAAATTCTGCCAGAGAACAAAGACGATTTGACGCTCATTTTTGATCTTCTTGAAGATAATAACCCAGGTCTGAACACGGAGCTATGGCAGATTACTAACGATTTTGGAAACCCAGAAAAGGGTAGGTTCATTATATCCATTGACAAACAGTCAGCTGGTGTGATTCGCGGTAAAAATTTCAATCCGAACGTCGCTGGGCAGAAGCTGAAGTTTCTTCTGTAGATATTTCAGTAATGTGCAGCTCTTTAATAGATCTAACTAATCGAATACTTTAGCGGGTAAACTGTCGTGTTGTAACAGTACCACCGAGTAAGGTTTTCGATAGTTTTTTAGTATTTTTTACGTGGTAATTGTAATAGTAAGTAACAGGGAACTAGGCTGGCTAGTTATTATCTAGATATATATCTGCTTTGTGTGAAATCTGTGATGAAAACATGTCAAAAATTCAGTTGTTATAAACACAGCTTCTATCGTGATACAAAATGTGAGATTAGAAGTATGTTGGACCACTTGCTTGAACCAGGTTTAGAACACTAACATACAGTCAGACGTCAACTATGAACAAACTCAGGAACTAAAGAGTTAGTCTTGATTTGATGCCAGCGTTAAACCTGGTTAGTGCAACTGGGCCAATCTTTCATAGTTTAGCAGTCAGTTGTAATGTGAATGTGAATGATTGAAATTTAACAATTTCTCCCACCGATAGTTACCGTTATATTCCTTTAAATGATACTAATGCTTGAATTAATGAACCCAACCCCTAACTCCCTCGTTAATGTCTTTTAGTATTTTACATAAGTTTGTACGGTAGGTAATTTTAATGTTTTTGACGGTGAATTTAGTTGTAATCATTTTAATGTTACTCGTTTTACGTTTTAATTGTTGTGTTAATGTTAATTTTGTGTTATTTGTAATTTCTATGTAGTATTACGTTTTTAATAAAGTGCATGCATTTATTTGCCGTTTCTTTTTCTTATTACAATTATAGAGGAAAGACTTGTTTGCAAAGACTACTAAACGGGAAAAATCTTTCACCGGTAAGGTCTATTCATACTTAGTTCTCTTCTTTGTTAACGCATTCACTGCCACTTCTGTTTTTCGAACTTACGTCAGGTGCCACATCTGTCTTTAGAGGAACATTGAAACGCACATGTGCGTTCAAGGCACTGCGGGAAAGTCAGCAAAACGCATATATGCGTCGGTGGCAGTGAATGCGTTACACAAAATTCTAACCTATTTGTTTCTATACTGCCAGTTTGTCTCATAAAAGACTTGTACCGAAATTACTATTTTATCAGCCTTCCAGGATAAAAAATAGCCTTTGTCCCTTTCAGCTATCTCTATATCAAATTTCATCGAAATCGTTCCAGCGGTTGTAGTGAAGAGGCAACAGACGGACAGTCACTTTCGCATTTATAGATAACTAGCTTTTCCCCGCAACTTCGTATGCGCAGAAATATTAAATGTAAAATCCCGTTTTTTTTTCCCGTTCCCGTGGAAATTTCGCAAAATCCTTTCTTAGCGTATGCCTACGTCATAACATCTACCTGCATGCCAAATTTCAGCCCGATCCGTCCATTGGTTTGGGCTGTGCGTTGATAGATCACTATGTCAGTCAGTCACTCACCTTTGAATTTTATATATTTAGACTAGCTTCTGTCCGCGACTGCGCCCGCGTGGAATTCGGTTATCGCGCTCCGCTAACTATGCGCTTTTCCGGGATAAAAAACCGGGATAGCCTATGTCCTTTCCCGGGACTCCAGCTATCTCGATACCAAATTTCATACAAATCGGTCTAGCGGTTGAAGCCTGAAGAGGTAACAGACAGACTGAGTTACTTTCGCATTTATAATATTACTAGCTTCTGCCCGCGACTTCGCCCGCGTGGAATTCGGTTAGCTATCGCTCTCCCGCGGGAGCTATGCGTTTTTCCGGAATAAAAAGTAACCTATGTCCTTTCCCGGGACTCCAACTATCTCCAAGCCAAATTTCATCTCTATCGGTCCAGCGGTTGAAGCGTGAAGAGGTAACGGACAGACAGACAGAGTTACTTTCGCATTTATAATATTAGTATGGATATTGTGGATTAATAATAGTATGTTATGTATTAGCCCACCAAAGGAAGACACTAATTGCTCTCATAGGGGAAATAATACATGTGTAAGCGAATTTTGGAATAGTTGTAGGTGAAGGTGCCTTAAACAACATACTAAAAGTACTGATGGGTGGCGGCGCCGCTAACGTGTGTGTGTGAGGGGGGGGGGGGGGGGTTCAAAGGTCCCCTTTTATGGTTTTATGGTCTAAGACATAAATAATTTACATTAAATTTTCTACAAAGAGATATTGTATATACATAGAGAAGGATGTACCATAGATTGCAGACTGAAAAAAAAACGCCGTACCCGAGCTACATGACCATGGCCTTACAGTTACTCATTGTTGCTCCCATCACGAATCGCAGCTAAAAATTCCCGCGCTTCAGCGCGTCGGCAAATGCGTCGCTTGCGGCGAACGCGCCGACGCGTTCTGCGGCGGGTGCGGCGTCACGCCTTACTGCTCGGAGGGTTGCCAGCGGCGCGACTGGCAGGACCGCCACCGGCAGGTCTGCCACAACCTCAAGCGGTGAGTGCTGGTGTCAGCTTCTACAGGTTGATTTTTAAATTGATGGCGCTACTAGTGTATACAAATCAAATTTGCATTTATCAAAACAACATATTAAACATTTTAACAGAAAACATGAATAATCGCTCTATGGTTGAATAAAATATCAAGTATGGATTGGAACAATTAACATAGCAACACGAGCGATTTTAATATTATGGAAGTAATATCCTCTGAAAACTTTCCATCGCATTTTCCATGCATTTTAATGTAATCTTATCATTTGAATGTTTAAGGCATTCACTGCCACCAACGCATATATGCGTTTTGCTGACTTTCCCGCAGTGCCTCGAACGCACATGTGCGTTGCAATGTTCCCTTAATGACAGATGCGGCACCTGGCGAAAGTTCGTAAAAAGAAGTGGCAGTGAATGCGTTAACCAATTAATATAAAACAAGACGCGTCATTCTACCATAGAATGATTACTTCTTTTTTAATTCAGTAATATTGAGAGATTCATAAAAACAGTGAAACATTTGACAGTTATATGGTTAAGGATTCCCTCACTCGCTGACTCCTATCTGTCGAATGGGTATCATAGAATTTCATACTCCAGTGTAGTGCGATGGCATATCGGATATCTGTGCTTACGTTGCACTTGCAGGCTTGTTGTATAAAAAGTTTTGTTGCTATTAACGCCTCATGTAGGGTAAACCAGACTGTAATGGGGGCTATAGGTGTGAATTTGCCACTAGAGGCGCAAGTGTCGCGTGAGGTCCAATAACATTCAGTTTTCACTGGTTTTGGCGGGCTTCGTGCTATAAATCATAATTTCTTTAATTTATCTGTTGAAAAGTGATCTCCTTCGTGAAATTATCGCAATTATGGATTATTTGGCTATGAATGTAAACGCTTTGAAAAAAAAAACTTTTTTCCAAACAAAACGTAACTGCACAACATTGCGGCATAGCTGCTCGATACGATGATAGTTATTTATAATTAATAAACTTAACGAGATTCAAGATTGAAAACTTTGTTTCGGCGCCGATCTTATAAAGTCGCCTTTGACAGCTATACCTCTGGACCTTAATCTACAGTGGCGCCAACTGGTGAGCAAAGAAACGATAGTCCCCATTGCCCACGACCAGTGGTTGTGGGCTATAATATCCGCACTTGGCTCATTTATGTTGAGCCTTTGTACGTTAAGTGCCGGCTAGAGATCTAGCCAGCCTAGCTCCGACCAGACGCGCAGCATTTTCCTGGTGTCTGCGACCACGACCAGTGATTGTCCACTCTAAAAAATCGGTTATCTATAATGTCGGTTTATGGACGATAATTTTACGTGATAACGTCTTAAGAAAACATTAATGAATATATCCCATAGCTTCTGCCCGCGACTTCGCCCGCGTGGAATTCGGTTATCGCGTTCCCGCGGGAACTATACGTTTTTCCAGGATAAAAAGTAGCCTATGTGTTATTCTGATCTATAAGCTACATTACTGTAAAGTTTCATTAAAATCCGTTTAGTAGTTTTTGCGTGAAAGAGGAACAAACATCCATCCATACATCCATCCAAACAAACTTTCGCCTTTATAATATTAGTAAGGATTACGTAGGACATACATCGCCATGCACATACATTGCGTCATGCTTATTCGTGGGCGCAGCCGGCGTTCATCAATTTATAAGGCGTTATCACGTCAAAAACCCATAAATTTACTTATTTTTTATTTCAGATTATATAATAAATTGTTCAGTTCATGTGTTTTTGTGATCAGATAAAAAAACAAGACTTACGGTACGGCAATGTCCGATTGCAATAAGAAAAACATAAACTAAAAAAATGACCATTGTTTTTTAGAGTGGTCAATAACTGGCCGTGGGCAATAACAGACTGGTTTACCCTACACTTTTGTCGCACAAGTGGGTTTAAGTTCAATGCATGTCTGCCAACTTACCAGAATACTTATCAAACGTTCTAAACTAATTTGAAGTTGCTAGAAGTCCTCATCGCGCTACTTATTCTCTAGCCTAGCTTCTACTGTGTTTTTTGTTGCAAGCTTTTCTCTTTTGTTTGCCATTTCGTTTTCGTTTCATTCGCAGAACCAGCGCCGCTGGGCCCAACGTTCTTAGGGCACAGCCCGAATTAGAACCGGAACCAGAGTAAGTATAGTCATAGAGAAATGATACAAGAAGAGTGGCAGAGCCCATACTGTAGTGCGTGCTCCGCAAGCCGGGTTAACACTAGATCGACATCTAGCGTCCAGTGGCTGAACCCCGATTACCCGACCGTTTAGCAGTTGCAACCGCTACTTGAAGCTAGATGGCGAGCCGAACGCAAATCATATTTTATTGCTTAACAGTTTACAACTTACAACCCGAATTCTCTGTGTAATAAGAGGATTTCAAAAAAGAGTTCCAGTTATAATATTAGTTATAAGTTGTTTAGAAATAAACTTTGCGTTCGGCTCGCCATCTAGCTTCAAGTAGCGGTAGCAACTGCTAAACGGTCGGGTAATCGGGCTTCAGCCACTTGACGCTAGATGTCGATCTAGTGTTAACCCGGGTTTCGGAGCACGCACTACAGTATGGACTGTTCCACTCTTCTTGTATCATTTCTCGACGGCATATTATACATAATAAGTGTATATAACCTAGGTGCGAGTACCTAGTTAGGTAGTTTACGTGTGTTATCGTGCGTCACAAACTCCCGTTGTGTGATGGTACATTTTTTGTGAGCATCACCCACAATAAGAATGTTTATCGTTGTCCATCACACTATATTTCAAAGCTTTGCTTGGTTTGGGGCTTGTAATTGTTTTTATCTACACTCATATAATAAATCCTCTATGTTGCGTTCAAAAATCGCTAGTAATGACATCCGTTATGACAGCGAGTTCTGTCAAAGCCAATTTCCTATCTGTGGTCATCATTGACCTATAATAAGTAATAACATATGGACGAATAGTGCCTAACAGAATATGTCAAGATATATGGAGCAAACTGACGTTAGAAAATACGTTCCAATATTCTAATAACGCCTCTTTATAATGTGTGTCAAGATAAATATTTTATAGAAAGGTAAACCTAACGCTATAAGACTTAAGTGTCAAATTTACTGAGCGCCAAACGGGTTTTGACATATTCTGTTAAGTACTGTTCGTCCATATGTTATTATAGGTCAATGTTTAGCAGTGTGATTTTAATGAATATTGCGTCGGTTTGTTCAGTACGCCGGCTCCCGCGCCGCTGCGTCGCCCGCGCTCGCCCGAGGCGCCCCGCGAGCGCCGCGACGACGATTCGAGCTCCGATAGGGCCCCGCCAAGGGTAAGTCATATAGTGATACGAAGCTACTAAGATCGCGCATCTCAGTAGCTTAATATATCACCACACAACTTATAACGCGCGCGTCGAAGCACTTAAATCGTTTACTGCTAAGTCCACGCGCCTTCTAAGTTGTGTAAACCTGTAGGACGTTGTTAAGATCATCCCAAGATGATTACGGAGTATACAGGTGAAAACTATGGGCCCTGTAGGGGAACTACCTTAAATCCTATAGATAGCATAGCTCATTTTACCGAAAGGAATTATTTCTTTATTTTTAAAAAGAAACTGTATTCAAAGATTTGTATATTTATTCTTATCTAAGTTTATAAATCAATTAATTATATTAGAAATTGTGTGTATGATGATTATTTTTTATTTTATCCATATTGTTTTTAAGAGCACCGACACATTCTCTGTTTTACCCTATGGCTGACTGGTAGTGAATGAATGAGTAAAGTTTAAATAAATAAATAAAGATTTTCTATAAATCGCAAGTATCAACCGGCAATCGAACCAGCCAAAATTACAAAAAAAGAACACGCTAATTTTATTATACTAATGTACTAATGGACAGGATTATTAAGCTTGTTTGAAAATCTTTGTATGTAGTTTTTTTCATACGCAATAGCTCTCATGTTACTACTCCATTTGCGACAGGAACACAATACTAAACTCTCACCTACTTTTGTTACTAACAATACGTGACCACGTTTACAAAAGATATTAATTTTAAATACCCTTTTCCTACAGAAATTCGGCCCTCCCGGCGGTTCCATCGCTAACGCACCAACAATCCAACCGGCCAAGAGTGGCTACCGCAATCGAGGCTTGAATCGCAGCTCTCACGATGAATCTGACAAATCTTACGATCGTGGTGACAAATCCAACAATTCTCACGATAGACATGACAAACCCAACAATTCTTACGATCGTGGTGACAAACCCAACAATTCTTACGACCGTGGCAACAAGTCGAACAATTCTTACGATAGAAATGACAAGCAAAACACTTCCTACAATAGAGAGAACAGAAAAACCAACGATCGGTCCGACGACAGATCCAGACCTGCCCAAAATGGTAATAAGAACTTCAATGACCGCAATGCAGGTGGCAAGAAGAACGACGATGCGGGGAGGTCTAATGATCGTCGGGAACAGGACGAGGGGTGGAATGGTACGTTTAGGTTACTTTAAAAAAAAAACTGAATATTTGCAGTGTAATGTTTTTTTCACTGTCAGATTTAACTATACTTTAAATGTGCTAATCTTGTATTTTTCTCTGTTTATTAATTTATCCACGCAATCTCAGAAAGGGTTCTAACGATTTGGAATATAATGAAAGAATTTACGGGGGCGACAAATCGATCTAGCTAGGTCTGTCATCTCTATGTTTTTAGCTATAAATGTTTGTAATACACATGGATCAGAATGGCTCTTATTTGGATAAATCTGTATTTGACATGTTCATTAGTGAAAGTGTTCCTATAACTATCAAAAGCATAAGAAGAAATGGTTGACATTTTCTTCAGAGCAGTGTTATTTATGAAAGGGAACGACTGCCTGGATCAGTCCGGTGATTGAGCCTCCATTTCGAACCATTTCACCCATTTCCCCGGTGCAACAAAACAACGTTTACTAACACGGTTAGTGTCGCCAGGTGTCGCCCACTAAAACCATAGCCAACAGCTAATTTTTAAAAGTGCTAGCTAGTTTGTACAGCTGTCATTCTTACGGTCATAGTGCTACTGTCTGATTTTTGTTGTGTATAGAATTACTCTGATCTGGCTGAATTTTTAAATCCATATTTTTTCAGCTAAACCGGAACCCAAGCCCCAGGGAGCTCTGCCTAAACCGACCTTCAAACCCAAGACTCCGTTGGCCCAGTCAGCCGAACAGATCCGCCAGCCGAAAGCCCCGGAGGTTCAAGAAACCCGGAACGAGACGCCACTGGTCCCTAAAAAGTGAGTAATGTGAGAACAGACAGGGTGATTCAAACCGTCCGATAACTAACCAGTGCCCATTCAATGGTTACTAAGGGTGAGTTGATTCATGCATATTTGACGGACTGGTGGTCGTTAAATATGGCCGCCGAGCTGTCATTCGTTTCATTTTATTACCTAAAAAAAATCGGGAAGTATTGATTTATGATAGATTATATAAAAATGCTACCCAAAACATCGACTTTTAATCATAATAATGCGTAAATAATTTTATAATTACATTTATAAAATGTTGTTTTTTAATCTGTCCCAAAACGGTAGGCGCCATATTGTTAGCTGCTGTGACGACACTTCGACTGTAAAGAAAGCGTTACAAGTAACCGTTTTAAGTTTTGACTCCACTTGTTTGGTTATTATGTACTTATATTTACTATCCTAGTGACGTCACAGACCAAGCAAACATGGCTGCTAGCTTTTCAGCGCGAAAACTGAAATTGAAAATTTAAAAGTACTTTTTAAAGTTGACCCCATACAGAAAATTGAAATAAAAAAATCTTGTGATTCAATCCGACGTAAGGATCATTTTAAACCACATTTCAAAAAATAGTGTAATACCCTATTGTATCGTACCTATATGTATATTTTATACATGTAATGTAAATTTTGTAAATTTTGAAAAAAGGCCTTCTGCTTGAGTTTGTTGCGGCGCTTCTTCTCAAGCAATGGGTCTAGGAAGCGCTGGTAAATTCTTTTTCTGACGTGTAAAAGTGCCGATATGTGGCCAATTTGCTGAATAAATGATTGAATTGAATTGAATTTGTTCCAGTTCCGTGATAGAGCTCCTGTCGCCTAACGACACCCTCTCCTTGTCGGCGGAGGGGGCGGCGGGGTCGTGCCGCGAGCGCGCCGGCCTCGTGTGCCTCGCCATCCCCGAGGCGCAGGCCGAGCTCTACATGCGGCTCATCGACGACCAGTTCGCCGCCCGCCAGGTCGCCGGCGCGACGTGCAGGTAATCATAGCGAGAATTACCAAGGTCACAGAATATTTCATAGTACTACGTACAGAATGGCCACGGAATCACCCGCCTGAATCTAGACCGCGCGCAACTCGCCTTACCGTCATACCGTCGGCACGCGTAGTGGTACACACTCATTTACAAGTGTACAGACGTCATCGCACGCACACAGACGTCCTCGTACGCAAACAATGACACTTCATTCGAATAGGGATGACGACAGGGTGAAGAAATCGAAATTCTAATTAGTCCGTCAGTCAGGTAATAAAAAAATACTAGACACGTATTTTTTGTTTTATCAAATTGACAAAGAATGACTAAGTTAAAACGTATTAAAGTTGGAGAGTGGGGCATAACTACGTCACCGTTAGGTATAAATCGTACCTAACCGTGACGTCACGCGACATTTCAACTCAATATATCTCCGTATAAGTTTGATTACGTGAAAAAAGAAAAAATACGTGTTCAATACTTTTCAATGATCTTCCTGATAGACTAAGGAAAAAAAAGTTGTCGTCATCCTTATTGTGTTCGAGATCGTGTTTTTATAGGCCGCGTCCGCCGTGTGCCAAGGTAATCCAAATGTCACAACAGTGTTAATAATATTATAAAGCTGTCAGTTTGTGTTTAGATGTTTGTTACTCAATCACACTAAAAAGACTCAACCAATTTCCATGAAATTAGGCAAACAGATAGTTTGTAACGTAATCGTAATAACCAGTGCTCGGAATAGGTAGTGCCTATTTACCTAAACTTCAGATGAGGACCTAACTAAGAGTGGTTACAACCACCAAAAAATATTATTTATTAATATTGTTCGCGGGATTTCCCGGGATTCATAAGAGTACCTAATCGACATATAATCAGACTCTATGAATCCCGGGAAATCCCGCGAACAATAATAATAAATAATATTTTTTGGTAGTTGTAACCACTCTTAGTTAGGTCCTCCTCTGAAGTTTAGGTAAATAGGCACTACCTATTCCGAGCACTGATAATAACGTAACGTATTTGTAATCGGAAATCCCGTAAACATCCCGGAAACTTATTAGAATTCCAGGAATTCTCAAAATCACGGAAATCCCAGAAATTTTAAATAACCACTGGAAAAAGGTTAATAAAAAGTATCTTGATAAAAGTATGGCTTTGGAAATTTATCATGTAATTTCCTGTAAACGAAGTCGCTAAGCTGTCAAAAAGCTGTGAAAAAAGTCGTACCAATCTTAATTTTTTTTTCCCAGACCAAAGCCAGGAGAAACCTTCGCGTTCCTCAACCCAGAAGACCAGGCCTGGTACCGAGCTCGCTGCGTGTCCTCCACCCAGGCCGCTCTGCTCGACGCGGCCAGAATAGTAGACCTTACCGCTGAGTCTGAGTGCAGGCAGCTACACGCCGACGACGCCGCCATACCGGAGTTCTGTTGTGTCATAGAGGACGCCAAGGCGCAGGTACGTTTGTTCAGCCGCGACGGGGTAGCGGTTGAATGCGTCACGGCGATCCCGCACCCCGTCACTATGCGGCATGAGGTAAACCCTTGGGTTTTTAGACGGTAGTCCGGGCAGTTTGGACCAACTGCCTGGGAGTCCGTCATACCCGTCCTGGTCCCCCGGCCGGACGGGATGCGTAAAGGCATTTTCCCAAGGTTAAAAAAAAAAGTACGTTTGTTCATCACATCTGTACCAGAACGGAGAAACTTATAAAAATACTAGACGATGCCCGCGAACTTCGTCCCATATACACTCAGAATTTGCGTACCCGATGATACTCCCAAACCAAACACACCACCACTATCCAAAGGTTGTCTGATAGAGATCGATATTAAGCGATAAGACCGCCTGCTGTATGCCATACCTTTTTGTGTAATTACATTATGTCTGTACTGATCCTTGAATGTGTGGTGTTCAATAAAGTATATTGTATTGTATACATAGGCAGTTATAGTTATAGAAGTATTGAAAAATTCGTTCCCGTGGATATATCGGGATAAAAAGTATCCTATGTTATTGCCTGGGTCTCAAACTATCTCCATACCAAATCTCATCCAAATCGGTCCACTCGTTGCGACGTGAAGGAAAAATGCGTGGAATTCGATTACAGTGTTCCCGCGGGAATTGAGCTTTAAACTATAACAAATTATGTACTAAAAAATTTCTTCTTGAATCACTATCTATTAAAAATAAACCGTATAAAAATCTGTTGCGTAGTTTTAAAGATCTAAGGGCAGGAAGCGACTGTTTTTATTCTATGTAGTGATAATACGGATGTAAACATTTGTATTCAAAGTCGATTGTCCATAAATACAGTAATGCAT
>OZ020299.1:3854774-3929074 GCA_963971205.1 Aethes cnicana
AGTGGCATACCTGGCGAAGTATATTATTGTATCATGGCTTTAACCGTATATATGAAAGGGTTTGTTTGACCGTTGTCTGTTGTCGCAGGCGGCGTCCCGTCGATCCCCCGGCCGCCGGTGGCGCACAACAGCCGCGTGGCGGCGGCCATAGTGGCCATCATCGACGCGGCCCGGCCGAGCCGCGTGTTCGTGCGGCCGGCGGGGCCCGCCGCGCAGCGAGCCTTCGACGAGCTCGTCACCGAACAGTCGTATCAACGCAGGTACAGTGGGATACCTGGCGGTAAACACATCATCGCCATCATCCGCGTGGCGATCATCGACGCGGCCCGGCCGAGCCGCGTGTTCGTGCGGCCGGCGGGGCCCGCCGCGCAGCGAGCCTTCGACGAGCTCGTCACCGACGTCGCGCAGTACGGGATGGACGGTAAACACATCATCGCCATCATCATCATCGACGCGGCCCGGCCGAGCCGCGTGTTCGTGCGGCCGGCGGGGCCCGCCGCGCAGCGAGCCTTCGACGAGCTCGTCACCGACGTCGCGCAGTACGGGATGGACGGTAAACACATCATCGCCATCATCATCATCGACGCGGCCCGGCCGAGCCGCGTGTTCGTGCGGCCGGCGGGGCCCGCCGCGCAGCGAGCCTTCGACGAGCTCGTCACCGACGTCGCGCAGTACGGGATGGACGGTAAACACATCATCGCCATCATCATCATCGACGCGGCCCGGCCGAGCCGCGTGTTCGTGCGGCCGGCGGGGCCCGCCGCGCAGCGAGCCTTCGACGAGCTCGTCACCGACGTCGCGCAGTACGGGATGGACGGTAAACACATCATCGCCATCATCATCATCGACGCGGCCCGGCCGAGCCGCGTGTTCGTGCGGCCGGCGGGGCCCGCCGCGCAGCGAGCCTTCGACGAGCTCGTCACCGACGTCGCGCAGTACGGGATGGACGGTAAACACATCATCGCCATCATCATCATCGACGCGGCCCGGCCGAGCCGCGTGTTCGTGCGGCCGGCGGGGCCCGCCGCGCAGCGAGCCTTCGACGAGCTCGTCACCGACGTCGCGCAGTACGGGATGGACGGTAAACACATCATCGCCATCATCATCATCGACGCGGCCCGGCCGAGCCGCGTGTTCGTGCGGCCGGCGGGGCCCGCCGCGCAGCGAGCCTTCGACGAGCTCGTCACCGACGTCGCGCAGTACGGGATGGACGGTAAACACATCATCGCCATCATCATCATCGACGCGGCCCGGCCGAGCCGCGTGTTCGTGCGGCCGGCGGGGCCCGCCGCGCAGCGAGCCTTCGACGAGCTCGTCACCGACGTCGCGCAGTACGGGATGGACGGTAAACACATCATCGCCATCATCATCATCGACGCGGCCCGGCCGAGCCGCGTGTTCGTGCGGCCGGCGGGGCCCGCCGCGCAGCGAGCCTTCGACGAGCTCGTCACCGACGTCGCGCAGTACGGGATGGACGGTAAACACATCATCGCCATCATCATCATCGACGCGGCCCGGCCGAGCCGCGTGTTCGTGCGGCCGGCGGGGCCCGCCGCGCAGCGAGCCTTCGACGAGCTCGTCACCGACGTCGCGCAGTACGGGATGGACGGTAAACACATCATCGCCATCATCATCATCGACGCGGCCCGGCCGAGCCGCGTGTTCGTGCGGCCGGCGGGGCCCGCCGCGCAGCGAGCCTTCGACGAGCTCGTCACCGACGTCGCGCAGTACGGGATGGACGGTAAACACATCATCGCCATCATCATCATCGACGCGGCCCGGCCCAGCCGCGTGTTCGTGCGGCCGGCGGGGCCCGCCGCGCAGCGAGCCTTCGACGAGCTCGTCACCGACGTCGCGCAGTACGGGATGGACGGTAAACACATCATCGCCATCATCATCATCGACGCGGCCCGGCCGAGCCGCGTGTTCGTGCGGCCGGCGGGGCCCGCCGCGCAGCGAGCCTTCGACGAGCTCGTCACCGACGTCGCGCAGTACGGGATGGACGGTAAACACATCATCGCCATCATCATCATCGACGCGGCCCGGCCGAGCCGCGTGTTCGTGCGGCCGGCGGGGCCCGCCGCGCAGCGAGCCTTCGACGAGCTCGTCACCGACGTCGCGCAGTACGGGATGGACGGTAAACACATCATCGCCATCATCATCATCACAGAGGAGGCCCGTGCCCAGCAGTGGGACGCAAATAGGCTGTAGTAGTAGTAATATGAAAATGAATACTTATGTGGTTGTTATTTCCAGCCACTCCGCTGAGAGAGCTCCCGCAGCAGGGCCAGACGGTGGTCGCCAAGTTCGAGGACGGGCTGCACTACCGCGCGCTCTGCCGCCGCGTCAACACCAAGCTCAACAAGTGCCTGCTCGAGTACATAGAGTATGGTGAGTGAAACGTCTACTATACATATCTATAGCTCGCCAACTTCGGGCCCGACCCGCCACGGGGGTAAGAGACGGCCGGGCGGCAGGGGACCACGTGATATTGACGACGTCCTCAGCACAGCTTATGTAAACGCACGCCCGAAAAACTCTGGCCAACCGATTGAAGGGGGGGGGGGGGGGGGGTAATTAACATTAAATCTCCCCATATTTCATCCTTTCGTTTGATAAAGTTCGATTTTAAATCAGTGTGTCACGAACGAATCCCTCTTTTTTTGAAGTTCTGCTAAAGTGCTCGCGTGTCGGTCAACGTAGCTTTTTTTTTTGCTGATTATTTGTCGACGGCCAGTGTGATTCGTGCAATGCTCGTGTTAAGTCTCCCCGCCACCTCTATCCTATACTCAAACATCATTTTTTTTTTTGATCCTGTCAAATTAGCTTATATAATTCCGATTCAAAAAAAGGAAGAGGCTTTCAATTTGTCTGTATGTTTTTTTTTTAATCGTAAGGTAGCCCCTTTTTAATTTGGTTCAGTTCTGACGATGGGATCCGTGAGAAAATAAGAGAACCCCTCCAAGTTTGTTAACACTTCATTTGAAAAATAATGAGACATCCTAAAAGTAGCGACTTTATAATATTTTTACCGACCAGACGATTTAATACCCCAATGTTTTGACAGGCAACGAGGCAGTGGGCTTCCTAGAAGAGCTGTACCCGTGCCCCCCCAGCTTGGACCTGCCGGCGCGGCCCACGCTGGCCTCCCACGTGACCTTCGACCTGCCTCACGACACCTTCACGCCGCCCGCCGCGGAGTACCTCAACCAGCTCAAGGAGAAGGAGCTCACACTGGTGAGGACCACCACCACCACCACAACAGTCTATTTACGGCCTACTGCTGGGCAAAGGCCTTCTCTCATCATGAGAGGGTTTGGGTTATAGTCCCCACGCGAGCCCAATGCGAATTGCGGACTTCACGTACATCCTTGAATTACATCGCAGACGCGTGCAGAAATTCAGAATTGATATGATGCTTACATCTATGTTAATATCGTGTTTATTTTGTCCACAGACGCTCCCGCCCGGCTCCACCGGGGGCCCCGGCGCGGCGGTCCGGCTGACGACAGACCGCGGTGAGGACGCCACCCGCAGAATAGAGGAACTCTGCACGCCCGAGTGGAAGAAACTGCTGGACCGAGGCGGAGATGTGCTAGGTCAGACATAGATGTATCCTTGCCGTGACGCCCCAACTATACCGGGAAAGGAGACTTGTGACACCAGATACAAGGAAATTATATAGGCTGACAAACTCCTCTAACATTGCAAACAGGGCGCGCTTCAAATTTTCACACGTAGCTCGTACAGCGCCCCCTGGATATTGCTCATTAATTTCGAATTTTCATTCAGGCCACGACACTTAGGCAGCGACATCTATTATCGCATTTAACACTTCGGGCGTACGCTGATTTGCTGGATTCCAACTTATCTGACGTCATCCAACATATTTGACGAAATTGATTCTAATATAATTAACAAAAAGAGCTTTTCAATATCATATCACATTGAGGGCCACCGTTTTTTTGATCACCAATTGGCGTTCTTAGTTGTGTCTTGCTATACTAATGGATCAATCAACTTTTAAACTGTACCCATTTCTCTTTTTTTTTTGTTGAATGACTAAAATTCAGACTATTATTGCTTAATCCACTCGCCTTCTTAGTTGTGTCTTGCTATACTGATGGATCAATCAACTTTTAAACTGTACCCATTTCTCTTTTTTTTTTGTTGAATGACTAAAATTCAGACTATTATTGCTTAATCCACTCGCCTTCTAAGTTGTGTCTTGCTATACTGATGGATCAATCAACTTTTAAACTGTACCCATTTCTCTTTTTTTTTTGTTGAATGACTAAAATTCAGACTATTATTGCTTAATCCACTCGCCTTCTTAGTTGTGTCTTGCTATACTGATGGATCCATCAACTTTTAAACTGTTCTCATTTCTCAATATTTTTTTATTGAATGAAGGTCACTAAACTACATACAACTATGCAGCCCTGAAATAGTACCCAACCCAAACCATACTTTTGATTTCATTGTGGCCATGAAAAATCGATTGCAAGTCTCATATGGACATTTAAAAAGTTTTTTTGTGTATGATAGGTACCAACCAACCACTTTTCTTACATATGAGCATTGTAAGCCGGTAATGTTAGATTTCACAAGTGCGCAATAAACCTTGAGCTCCTTGCGGTATTTCTTCTTATAAACGGGTCTTGTCATAATCATATACGATTTAAAGTCTAGACGTGGTAAATGTGCTGAATAATTAAATCTAAATATGTCTTATTATAATTTGAGTTCAATACTCCATTTATTATTTTTAAGCTGCTACTTTGTACAATAAAAACTTTGCTAAGATTGTAACTTGTAGATCATTTATTGCTAGAATTATCAATTGCTTTAATCCGTTGTCTACCGTTGACGCGATTCCGCGTCGAGCGAATATACTTTAATAACTAAGTAATTAAGTTTATTTTACATAATCTTTTTGACAATAGGCGGTAGACAACAGGTTAATGTCCTAAGATATTTTATGATACAAACTAAGGCTCAAAGTGTTTGGCTTATACACGGTGGGTCAGAAAATATGGCAAATAATTAACCCACCATATCGGCTATCGATTCTAAGTATATTGTATAAGTCTTTAATTTTTTTTGAGTTGGTAAAAAAGAATGTATATGGAATTAGTTGTGTGAGCGACGCCTGAATCCTATACAATTATTTTTTTTACCAACTCAAAAAAAAATAAAGACCTATACAATATACTTAGAATCGATAGCCGATACTGTGGGTTAATTATTTGCCATATTTTCTGACCCACCATGTATATAACATCCTTTGACTAAAAACTTGAATAAAATATACATATTATGCATATTGCGAGGCAGAGGTATGCTGGTATTTTTCAATTTCACAGAATTGACATAAACCGAACCAAAAGGCATAAAATGTAAAAAAATAATAATTGGTTAATCCAGTGTTAAGAAGTGTTACATACTTATACTATTACCTATTCATACAAATAATTGTTAATTAATTTACGAGCAAATGCAGCTGATTTAAGATTTTAAATTGTTTACAATTAGGAAAAAACTTTTTTTTTGTAATTATACTAACAACAACAACAATACTCTTTATTTGAACACCATATAAACAAAAGACTAACATTAGTAATTGTTATTTTTTTTTTCTTTCGACTACTTATTGTTTTTTTTCTGACTATTTACTACATTTTTGTGACTTATTTTGTTCAAAGCTTACTTATTTGTATGTATCCTATGTAACGATTTTGTTCCGTTAATAAATCCTTTACAAGTTTTTTATTTTTCATTTTATAGTATATGAAAATGTATATCCTTGATTTTTGTTTGTTATTTTTGTTAGTTAACGTATGTGTTTACTTTTGGAATGAATAAATATTTATAACAATAACTTTTAATGTATTATACGCAATACCATGTCTGCATCCTCTGCCTCTTTAAGTGGTATAATATTGAGTGTCCGAATGAGTAAATAATATATCTTGGGACATTTCAAAAATTCATCTTAGCTCAAATAGCAGAGAATAAACTTCACGAAGAAATTATGTATAAACATCAACCATACCTTCAGTGTTCTCATCAAGATGAGTAACGCCTTGTTCCCATATCCACAAAACGCCTCGGTTTTGGATACGGATGGCCGGTTAAAATTTGACATTTGCTCCATGGACAGTCTGTCAAATTTGACCAGTCCATGTGACGATATTTTTTCTTATGACAGCCAGAGGCTGATATACAACTAATGTTGAATCAAAAGATCTTCAATGGAGCCCTATTCCACTTTTAAATAGGCTAATATCTCGGAAAAGCTTTAAATTTTAATTTTGTCGAAATTAAAAAACTAAGTCAAAAAATGACTTAGTAATTCTTAGAATAGTTCAGCGCGTAGCGCCTATCCTTTAGTCGGTCTTTAGCGAGAGTGAGTTCTTATTATTTCACGCACCAGCTACAAGTAAAGGCCGTCTACACTCTCGCGGAGACACCACGAGAACTATGCTGCTGTCTCTTTCCTCGTCAAATGTAAGACAGTGACACCGGCATAGTTCTCGCGGGGTCTCGGCGAGAGTGTAAAGGGGCTTAAACACTTTTTTTTTTCTAAAAATAATGATTAAAATAATCTGAAACTTCATTGAAGCCATTAGACCGAGATACCGAAATGGTTTTCGAATTACGCCTTACCATGGTGTAAGAAAACAAGGGTGCTACTCTGGGTTGTTGAAGCTTTTTCTGCCAACAAACTGCTCATGTTATTTGTAAGAAACATGTCACTTTTTATGAAATAAATAAACTTAAAAACTAGTGCCGTCACGTCAAGTTGCCACTTTATATTGTAATAGAACGAAAATGATGGACATATTCTCTGCCGCTATGATGAAAAATTGCTGAAATTTTGCTAGTGGTAGGGTCTGGTGCTAGGTCCGTCCGGGGTGGTACCACTGTCTTTCCCCGCTAACCTGCTGCCAAATAGCAGTGCTCGCACTGTTGTGTTCCGGTAGGGGGTTAAGGCAGCCGGTGAAATTTCTGGCACAGAGACATTCCATCTTAGGCCTCAGGTTAGGCAACGCATTCGAGATCTTATAGTTTCTTAATGGGGGATCGTAGGATTTCGGTGTCCATGGGCCGCAGTGACCACTTATCATCAGGTGGGCTGTGCGCTCATATGCCTGTACTTACCATTAATATATTTAAAAAAATTGCGCATTACAATTGTCATGCACTGGTTTAAGCCCATGAAATGGGTCTAGTTAAATACTAATGAAAGTAATAATTTAATGAAACACTCACAGGATACATGAGGGTCGAGAATTATTTTAATACACCACTTGCAACACAGCAGTGATGACGTCACTTGTGTCACCCACACTGGCATACCTGGCGAAGTATCGTATCATGCGGTTTACTAAAAATATTAAATTTTGTTAACCCACAGAGATGGAGTCCCTCTTCTTTAAAGACATAGATTTCGTCGATCTTCCCGCCACGGGGGGAGAGTTGGAGATCGTGGACATGAGTCAGATACAAGGAGGGGTGCTCTCCGGGCATGCGCGCGGGGCGGTGCACGTTGCGCGGGCGATGGACGTCGAGCGACAGGTGAGGACAGACACACGGACATACGAACACACACTCGTACAGAAGCTGGCGAAACGTATGGAACCACCGCCCAAATCAATCAACCTTGTACACTACATTTTAAGAGGGTTTATTCCAAAAGTTGACAACGTCGCATATAGCTGTCAAATATTTAGCTGTGTTTATCAATTTCTCAATATAGCTGAATGAAAAAATAAATTATCGCTCTGTTTATTGAATGACGCGTATTGTTTTTTTATTTGTTGGTAGGCATTGAAATGATAAATTTATATATGATTTTTTTAAATTATTTTTAAAGGCATGGAAAATGCGATGGAAAGTTTTTGTTCCTAAATAAATTTAAAAAATCGAGTTGCGATGAAAATTGTTGTAATTCATATTTTATGTTTTATTCAATGACGGAGCGATTATTCATGTTTTCATTCAGTAATATTCAGAAATTAATGAAAACGGCGTAATATTTGACAGCTATTCGCGACGTTGCTAACTTTCGGAATAGACCCTCTTAAGCAAAGTTAAATTGTACCTACAATACCTACATGTCAGACATTAAATTCAGTGATGGCGCCCACCTTCTCACTTTTTCAAGTTCCTAAGATGGAATGGACTTTCTGACTGACTCCATGCTAGTAATTTCACCGGCTGCCTTACCTTCTTATTGACCACAACTGTGATTGCACTGATATTCGGCTGCTAGTTAGCGGGTAGGACGGTGGTAGCCATTCGAACTGAGCTTGCATATAGTCTTACCACCAGCATAGTTCAGCATATTAAATTGACTCCATTATACCTGTAAAATATGTTCTAATAACACTTTTGTTGCAGCTGGAGGAATACTGCAACAGTGCACTCTGCAAAGAGCCGTATCTGCCGAATCCGGACGAGTTTTGCGTCGTGCGTTGCCCCACGTGTAAGTTAAAATCCAAAATATCAACCGCCTATTTGCGTCTTTCTCCTCACGCATGACGGTATATTTCTGAATTGTTGAATAGTCTGAATCTGTAATTGATTATTTTTGCTGTAATGTCCTGTTCCTTCCGCAGTGAAGAAACGGGTGCGCGCGATTTTCATAGAACAGAAGGACGGCGCCGGCGGCGCGCTCGCGGACGTGCTGTGCGTGGACTACGGCACCCTGGAGCGGGTGCCGGTGTGCGCCGTGCGCAAGATGCCGCCCGAGCTGGTCCGCGCCGCGCCCGCCGCCGCCTGCTCGCTCGACGTCAGAGGTGAGGCTCCGTGTGACGGACGGCTGTGCTGGACCACGGCACCCTGGAGCGGGTGCCGGTGTGCGCCGTGCGCAAGATGCCGCCCGAGCTGGTCAAAGGTTGGACGGAAAGGACCAAGATTGAATGCCTCTATACTGGTAATTTGCCGGCTCTTTTAGCGGAACACAATAATGCAAGCGCTGTTTGATCGCAGGTTAGTGGGTACAGTATTAGTAGCGGGGTAGTGGTTTAACCCGGAACCTGGCTCGCACCTATTGAAATGAAATGAAGTGAAATGATTTTATTGCCGAACATGTGTTACAAGTTGGTTGGAACGAATAATTTTATATGTCAGTTTCTTTGTTTACTAGTGTGAAAATTAATTTGAATACATAGAGTGATATAATCGTAAGCCTTCTTTTAGTGGCGTGCACTCCATACAGGCAAAAGGCACTGGTTATAGTAGGAATACTTTAAAACTTCCTTTGAGTACTTGAGATAACAATTTCTTCGAAACAATACGTTACAATACCATTGTTCTCTTTTGTCTACGACACAAGGTAATCGCCCATCCATAATAAAAAGAAATCCATACTAATATTATAAATCCGAAATTAACTCTATCTGTCCGTTACCTCTTCACGTTTCAACCGCTGGACCAATTGAGATGAAATTTGGCATGGAGATAGGCCACTTTTTATCCCGAAAAAGCGCATAGTTCCCGCGGGAGCCCGATTACCGACTTCCACGCGGGCGAAGTCGCGGGCAGAAGCTAGTAAGTAATAAAACAAGGCTCACAAATAGCTACCATCTTTACCAAGTCACAAGGTTTAAAATTACAATAGCATAGCCCATTCTGTTATGACATTTGAATATTGAAAAACTTAAAAGCCACACGGATGAAACGGGCGCGCTATCTACTAACTTCAATATTCAAATCTCATTTTAGATTGGGCTGCGCGAGGGTCGAAGGCGGGTTAAAAATCTAAATATATAAAACTCAAAGGTGACTGACATAGGTGATCTATCAACGCACAGCCCAAACCACTGGACAGATCGGGCTGAAATTTGGCATGCAGGTAGATGTTATGACGTAGGCATCCGCCAAGAAAGGATTTTGTAAAAATCCCACGGGAACGGGAAAAAAAACGGGATTTTACATTTTTGTTGCGGGGAAAAGCTAGTATAAAATAATAATGTAATGTCGTCTATCTGGCCACATATTGAACAGCTCGGGCACCAGTTTGGCGCTCAGTAAATTTATAGTGTTTAGTTTACTTTTGTATAAAATATTTATCTTTACACTTATTATAAAGAGGCGTTATTAGCATTATGGAAGGTATTTTCTAATGTCAGTTTCCTCCATATATTTTGACATATTCTGTAAGGCACTGTTCGTCCATATGTTATTATAGGTCAATGTGTCCACAGATTTCCCCCACGAGCCGACGGACGCCCAAATCGCCCGCGCCAAGGCCCACATGAACGTCAACGAGCGGGGACGGGGCTTGCTTCGCTACACGCGCGCCGCCAAACAAGAGCACGGGGACTACATCGTCGACGCTCCCGACCTCATCCGCGCCATGCAGTGACCTCAACCCGTGTCACACACGTAAAGCCCGACCAGAAAAATGAAAAACTTCGCCATATTACGAATAACTATTGGAACTAATTTCTTCAACTAGCAATAGTAACGTTAAGGCATTCACTGCCACTTCTGTTTTACGAACTTTCGTCAGGTGCCATATCTGTCATTAAGGCCCGGTTCCTATATCCACGAAACGCCTCGTTTTGTCTACGGACGGTTGATTTTTGACATTTGTTCCATAGAGAATCTGTCAAATTTTAACCGTCCGTAGGCAAAACGAGGCGTTACGTGGATATAGGAACCGGCCCTAAGGGAACATTGCAACGCGCATGTGCGTTCAAGGCACTGCGGGAAAGTCAGCAAAACGCACATATGCGTCGGTGGCAGTGAATGCGTTAAGACGTCATTAATGTCATCAGTAAATTGCTGTCAAAGTGTAGTGTTGATTGTGCTGGTTTATTATTATTGTATTTCGTGGGTGAAAAATGAATGGCCGTCACCCAAGATGGACGTTGACGCTTGTTGAGTCTCCAATTTTATTTTATTAATCATTTATACCGTACATTTACCTTTATTACCGAACAACTTGCAGGCCTGTGGCCCTTACTTTGATATTGGCGAAGTGTTCAAGACAGAAGCCATTAATTTATATAGTATAGTGAGTGAAAAATGTCGAAAACTAATAAAAGTCACTTAAGAAATGTGATTTACCATACGACAAAGTACTTGTCCGACAGAGAATCTGAAGGAATGGACTCTATTCTGCTATAGTACATTACAGACCTAGGGTGGTGAATTCGTAAATGTCCCAGATCGCAGGTTTCTGAGGCCCGAACCGAAGGTGAGGGCCATAAATATGCGATCTGGGGCTTTACGAATTACCGCCCGTGGTTTGTCAAAAGTTTTACATCTTGCCTTGGCCAAGAAGTGAGATTTTATCTCCGCGTAGCGGGTAGAAAATCCCGCTTTACGGCCAAGGGTGATGTAATAGTACATTACACACCTAGGGCGGTCAAGTAAAGAAAGTCTCAGATCGCGGGTAATTGAGGCCCGAGCCGGAGGCGAGGGCTATAATCTAGCGGTCTGAGGATTTCTTTACGACCGCCCGTGGTTAGTATACGATTTTACGTCACCACCTGGCCGTGAAGAGGGATTTTTCGTAGCGCCCAAGGGCGGTAAATCCCGCTTTTCGGCCTGGTGTGACGTAAAAAGTTTTACATCTTGCCTTGGCCAAGAAGTGAGATTTTCTCTCCGCGTAGCGGGCAGAAAATCCCACTTTACGGCCAAGGGTGATGTAAAATAACATTACGACCTTGTTGTCAATATGACAGGTAGGGTAGATTGATTCAAACCGTTCGTTATTAAAGTTAACGTTAACGTCAAATATTTTACTATGGAACAAAATGACGTCTCTGTATGGAATGACAGCTCGGCGGCCATATTTAACGACCAGGAGTCCGTCAACTGTACTTGAATCAACCGACGCTTAGTGTTGCTATAATTATTGCTAATTTAACGCTCCCAGAGTAGGCTTTTTAATTTTTCTGGTCGGGCTTACCACGATAGCATAACACCGCCCCTCACAAACCATGTAAACACATCAAATGCTATTACAGGACTACAGGCATCGCACGGAACTTGAGCGGTGACCTTCGTTGCGCAGAAATCGAAAATAAGATTTCATCGGTAGAGGGGCACAGGACGCAGCGGGCGCTGTGCCGTGCGCGCACGCTTATTGGCCCTTCACTCGTAAACATGCGCAGAAATACCCTCTACTTTCGCTCACCGCTCAAGATCCTTGCCAGGGCCTGTACTTCTCAGACTCTGATCAAATTCAATCATTTATTCAGCAAATTGGACACTTAGAGACACTTTCACAATTCAGAAATGAATTTACCAGCGCTTCGAAGACCCTTGCTTGAGAAGAAGCGCCGCAAAACTCGGCAGGAGGCCTTTTTTTTCCAAAATTCCAAATTCACATTCACATTTATTTTTGTATTAAATGCACAGATGTGTGTGAAATCCCCAATCCGCACTGGGCCCGCGTGGGGACTATAGCCCAAACTCGTGATGAGAGGAGGCCTGTGCCCAGCTGTGGGACGCAAATAGGCTGTAGTAGTTATTAGTAGTTAGTATTAAATTCATATATAGGTAAGTACTAATTCTAATAAATTAAGCTGACAGATGTTTTGTCACTCGAATAAAAGATAAAGTTTTACTATCGATCAGTGATCGGCCCCCTTAAATCGGTCCAACACGGCTGTAATATTTCCCATCACAATGGGGACTATCGTTTCTTTGCTCACCAGTTGGCGCCACTGTTGACTAAGGTCCAGAGGTATAGCTGTCAAAGGCGACTTTATAAGATCGGCGCCGAAACAAAGTTTTCAATCTTGAATCTCACTAAGTTTATTAATTATAAATAACTATCATCATATCGAGTAGCTATGCCGCAATGTTGTGCAGTTCCGTTTCGTTCGGTTTTTTTTTAAAGCGTTCACATTGATCGCCAAATAATCCATATTGACGATAATTTCACGAAGGAGATCACTTTGCAACAGGTTAATTAAAGAAATTATCATTTATGTCAGTGAATGTTATTTGACCTCACGCGACACTAGCGCCTCTAGTGGCAAATTCACACGCGATAGCCCCCATTGTCTCTGACGTCTAGTAGGTGTCAAAGAAATTGGTTTTCATACTGTTGAAGGCGCTTGTTTCTTCTGCAATCTACGGTCCGGACGTACCTATTCTTAAATCGCAAATAGCGAATAACTATTCTTGAAAAAAAAAAATACACCCGCTGCATGCAGATTTTTGTTATACCATTTTGCAGCTTAAAATGATATATTTATTTCGGACCAATGATCCATAGTTGGCTAGGTGCATATGCTCTAAAACAATAATAGCAAGAGTAGATAATTTTGAGCATTTCGATTATTTAGTCACTTGCAGAGTTTCTTGACATAGCTGGTTCGACGCAATGGGGTATTGGCCTGATCTCGTATTTTTATAGTTAGATTTTTTTCTCCGCTTAAATCTGGTCTATCTTAAATCAAACCGTTTATTCAGCAAATTGACCACGTTCAGACTTGTTTGACCTTGACACTCGTTAATCTAGGCTCCATGGGTACGGTTGGAATTATGCCTTGTGGACTTTGTCGCTTTTTCAAGTCGCTTAGATTTTTCTCACTTTCCACACCTCAAGTATTTTCTCCCAAGTAATTGGGTTACGATAATTGATGATAATGATGATGATTCTGACGATAATAATGATAATGATGATGATGGTGATGATGAATTGGGTTATCCATACGGTTAGAATGGTGCCTCCTGATGTTACCTATACATATTTTCGATACTATTCGATTACTAAATGTCGAATACTAGCTGTTTAGAAATGACAATCATTGGTTTCGCTCGCGAAGTGCTCCATCGTGAACTCAAACTTTGATGGATTCATAAAGTTCTTTAGTAATTTTCAAGCCCACAGACATAATCTTGTCTAAAACTAAAATAAAGACGTTTATCCAGCAAATTGTCACGGTCGGATTTGAGGGTTCCTTGCCTTACGTTTGACATATATTACAACACATGTTTTAGGCAGTAGCTATGCTTGGAATGTTGCCTTCCGGTGTCGCCTATTCGTATTTTCATTGTGACTGCAATCAGTCGCGTGTATGTCTCTAATAAATTGCTGTACTGCGTTGAGCATATTATCTACTTCTTGGTGGATATCAATCGTTTATTCAGCAAATTGTCGCGGTCGGACTTGAGGGTTCCTTGCCTTAGGTCTGACATTTGACATACATCGTTGGGTACATGTTTCATGAGGGTGTATCTGTAATCGTTTATTCAGCAAATTGTCGCGGTCGGACTTGAGGGTTCCTTGCCTTAGGTCTGACATTTGACATATATCATTGGGTACATGTTTCATGAGAGTGTATCTGTTATCGTCTATTCAGCAAATTGCCACGGTTGGACTTGAGGGTTCCTTGCCTTAGGTCTGACATCTGACATATATCGTTGGGTACATGTTTCATGAGGGTTCCTTGCCTTAGGTCTGACATTTGACATATATCATTGGGTACATGTTTCATGAGGGTGTATCTGTAATCGTTTATCCAGCAAATTGTCGCGGTCGGACTTGAGGGTTCCTTGCCTTACGTCTGACATTTGACATGTATCGTTGGGTACATGTTTCATGAGGGTGTATCTGTAATCGTTTGTTCAGCAAATTGTCGCGGTCGGACTTGAGGGTTCCTTGCCTTACGTCTGACATTTGACATGTATCGTAGGGTACATGTTTCATGAGGGTGTATCTGTAATCGTTTATCCAGCAAATTGTCGCGGTCGGACTTGAGGGTTCCTTGCCTTAAGTCTGACATTTGACATATATCGTTGGGTACATGTTTCATGAGGGTGTATCTGTAATCGTTTGTTCAGCAAATTGTCGCGGTCGGACTTGAGGGTTCCTTGCCTTACGTCTGACATTTGACATGTATCGTTGGGTACATGTTTCATGAGGGTGTATCTGTAATCGTTTATCCAGCAAATTGTCGCGGTCGGACTTGAGGGTTCCTTGCCTTAGGTCTGACATTTGACATACCTATATCGTTGGGTACGTGTTTCACGAGGGTGAATCTGTAATCGTTAATTCAGCAAATTGTCGCGGTCGGACTTGCGGGTTCCTTGCCTTAGGTCTGACATTTGACATATATCGTTAGGTACGTGTTTCATGAGGGTGTATCTGTACTTTCATTCCGGCTACAATGACTGTAGTAAATCCCTTCGCGTAGATTTAGCTCCTCGTCCAGTTGTTCCAGGGGTGTGGGATTCAGTAAACTTAAATAGAATCGATTATCCAGCAATTGTCCACTTTTTTCGGTACGGTTGGAACGGGGTGCCTATCCGTATTTTAATTCGTGAGCTAATCACGCCCTTGTCGGTGCTATTTCCCAATGTAATTAAATTCCAAGCCTACAGACATAATCTTGTCGGCGGAAATGAATGAATCGTGCGTCAAACCACTATGTCCTCCTAATATTTAATTTATCTAGACAAAGTCGTGTTAGTTACACCACTTATAACTCTATAAAGTAGCCTATGTCCTTTCCCGGGACCCCAACTATCTGCATGCCAATTTTCATCTCAATCGGTCCAGCGGTTGAAGCGTGAAGAGGTAACAGACAGACAGACAGACAGAGTTACTTTCGCATTTATAATATTAATATGGATAACACAACAAATGTGAACTCGGTTTAACCTACATTTGACGCGATATAATGCCGCGTCGGCTCCATCATCTGCTTACAGGTTTACACAACTTAGAAGGCGCGTGGATTAAGCAAAAATAGGCCCTGCGTCGACGGCTTAAGTGCTTCACCGCGCGCCTTCTAAGTTGTGTCGTGCTGTACCTAAATCTAGTTCAATTGCACTTTGTACAATTACTTTATTAAGTACCTATTCTTTGTCATGGTGTAATTTACTCTTTATAATTTGACATTCATTGCACTATGCATTAAGTTTCCTATAGAGATACAGGTCTATTTGTGTATGCATTTTTTTACATATTTCTTGTAGTACAAATAAAGATTATGAAAATTATGGTGTTCTTTTATTTATGACTATCTTCTGCCCGCGACTTCGCCCGCGTGGAATTCGGTTATCGCGTTCCCGCGGGAACTATGCGTTTTTTTCGGGATAAAAAGTAGCCTTTGTCCTTTCCCGGGACTCCAACTATCTCCATGCCAAATTTCCAAAAAAAAACTCAGTCGGTCCAGCGGTTGAAGACGCCATATGCAGCTCGGGACCGCTTCTCCACCGTCTCGGCGCTTAATTTTATACTAGCCTACTTCGTCCCGCGTAGACTTTGAATTTGCGTACCCGATGATACATATAGACAGTTATAGTTTATAGAAGTATTGAAAAATTGGTTTGACCCTTGGAAAACGGTACGTACGTGTACGTGGTACGTACTAAAATTGCATTGAAGGGATGTATAGTCCCTAGCTTAAACTTAAATCTAAGATCTTAGAGATGTATAGTCTCCAAGGGCCCAGAAAAAAAAATATAAAAAATTATGGAGATGGCCTCCATTGTCAAATAAATATAAATTCCATAGATGTCGACAGTCACAAAATGTCAATAAGTAATGAAATACATCATGTATAAAAGAGTTCATTAATACATGTCAATAAGAACATGATGAGGTCTCTCGCTTAAAGTGTTTGACTTAGTAATATATTTAAAGCTAATGATTATTTTTAAACGTTCTTGCAAGCATGAACAGACCGGACCCCACAGACAGCACCCGTTCACGAGCGTGACGCGTATCTCAGTCAGCGCCACCCTCAACCATTTCTTAGGGAAGGTGGCGACCCGATCAACGGCGCCGCTGTTCGCCGTTCCCATACAAATATCGGGATAAAAAGTATCTATCTCCATACCAAATTACAATCGGTCCACTCGTTGCGACGTGAAGGAAAGACAAACAAACACACTTTCACATTATTATTACTAGCTTCGGCCCGCGACTTCGCCCGCGTGGAATTCGGTTATCGCGCTCCCGCGGGAACTATGCGTTTTTCATCTCAGTTTCGCCAACTTAGCGTATAACATAGCATGTATATGTATATGTGGTGTGCATGAGATATGCAGGTTTGGATAGTTAGAAGCACGTGGCGTTCTGTCATTTCGGCCTAAAGAGGCGTAAGTTTATGTATGTGTGGCGCCTCTGCGCCAGCAACTTGGCGCGCTTCCGCGCACCAATGACCAAGGAAACTAATGGACATGAAATACCTACAAAAAAAACGTGCCAGTTGAGAACACAATATGGCGGACTGTCAAGTTTAATAGTGATGTCCGGTCAATCATGCTTTATCGATACCGATAATCCAGCTGTTCGATTCCTATCTATAAAAAAATAATCGAGCACATTGTCATTTTTCACCCATAGCCAATTTGGTTGAGTTCTGATGATGGGATCCATGAGGGATCGAAGGACTCCTCAAAATTTATGGGCACATGTATCATTTAGAATTCATTCTCAACTCTCTCTACATTAATAGGCACACGAACAATTATAAATAGAAAATATAATAAATTATAAGTATAAATAAAATCCGTTTATGTACAAAATTGGCACACACTAGAATTTCCTATCAGCAAAGATTAATCTCGGTTTTCTCTTTCGATATTATTAAAGGACAACACTAGCTGTTCACTACAGCGATTTTTTAAATATGAAAAATAAGGCACCCTTGTAATAAGATATATAAGTAATATTTATCTATGCATTAATTATAATATAAAATATGCTTCAAAATCCTCGTAATGTTTAAACTGACTATTATTTCGACAAAAACTTACGACTTACCGGTGCAGTGTTAAACATTTTTGATTTTCGCTTTTTCTCGAGTCACTCCTAAGACACTACACTTGGGCATAATTGTTCGATGTCCCGTCACATCCAAATGCAATTTGAGGAAGGAAAAGCTCCAAGAATCACTATTTATCGAAAATTGTTTTGAACAACCACGGCGCGTTGACACACAAACTACTCTCAAAATGTGAAACACAATATGGCTGCCTATGCCGCATTAGGTATTTATACAAACGTCCAAATACAAATGTACCCATTATTGTCAACACTGAAATAGTGTCGTCTCTTTTTTGTAAGGGAAATGTAAATGTGTTAAAAAGAGACAACTTCATATCTGGGTAGTTCAATGCCGAATTGAATGGTATTTGTATAACTGATTGAATATATAGAACCACATCGCTTGTCCATTAGTTTCCTTGGTCATTGCCGCGCACTCAGATAAGCTCCCCGGTGACAGCGAGCCCGCGCATAGTCTGTGCTCGCGCATGCGCTGTGGCACGGCGCTACGCCGGCGCACGTCTACGCGCCCCGCTTTCCGCGCATGCGCGGGGCCCGTACCTGTGCGACGACACGAGCTTGAACGCAGCCCATTTGCCCGACGTCCGCTTTTGACATAGCTTCGTTTCAAGAATCCTCAGTTTAGTGATAAAGAAGTATTATTCAATTCAGACATTTATGGTGAACCTAATATTAGTTGTATGTTATGTAGTGTTGTGTAAATAGACTTTCATTATATTTGTGTATAGATCGTGTTGGGTATTCCATCATCTCCCACGTTAGGTTCCCATTATATGTATGTATACCAATGTTAATGTGCTAAATTGGCAACACTGAACCTCAAGCGACAAAAGCGCCTCTAGCGGCAAATGGACAAGAATACGCAAAGCTCGACTCAGATGGCGCTGCAAACGCTTGACCCAAACCAAAACTCAAACACTAGTTGTCAAATTTTTACGGGTTTTTTTTTTGACAATTTTAACTAGATTTGTTTAAAATTGTTAAATATTGACCGAATTTTTAATTTTGGTTCAGTTATTTGTGATGAAAATGAAGACATCCCAATGCAATTATACCTGTCCCAGATACAAACCAAGTCTTTCGGAAATACGTGCCGTCCGTTCTCATTGCATCCTGGAACTGCACAGCGCGGCATTTTTTAATAATTTAAGTAAAACCAATAACAACAAATATTTCTCTATGTAATTGACAGATGGTTTGGGTCAAGCGATCGCAGCGCCCCTAGTGGCCAAATTATGCAATTTCTTGTACATTCATACGCGATGGTTGTATCGTGCTAGTGGCATAGGATTCACAATCAGCCGGAGAAAAATGGCCCCGTCAAAACGGGTGCCCGAACAGCTCGGGCACCCGTTTGGCCTTCGTTATAAAGAGGCGTCATTAGCATATTGGAACGTATTTTCTAATGAGTTTGCTCCATATAATTTGACAATCTGTTAGGCACTGTTCGTCCATATGTTATTACTTATTAAAGGTCAATGTATAGTGGATTGGAAATAAAGTAAAAGAGCAACGGTCTGCGTTAAGCTTTAATATTTGAACTAGTAAACAGACGACACGACTTCACAGGACTTCACTTCTGCCGTACTCGTATCTTTCCAGTATACTCTTCGTCGTTGATATTCCGGTACAAGAGTTCTGGGGACCAGGTCCGTCGCAGCTGTGATTGGACAGACTGCATAACCTTCTGTTTAGAAATGTCAGCAATGTTAGACTTGTCCTTCTTTGAGAGCTTGGAAATCGCTGCCAAGGTCGTATCCACCCATGCTTCGTAGTAGGGCATCGTGTGTTTCGCCGTAGTTGCCGTCCACTGTGCTACTTCGGTTGGAGGCGACACTATGGCCGCTTGTGATATTTCGGGCGAAGGCGGCAATTGTACACGATTTTCCCTATTTCTTGAGCGCTTCTCGCACTTGACTGGGATTTTGTTCGTGACGTACACCCTCTTCGCTTCTTTACGTGGTGTGATTGACTGTTTGACTCTTGCGGCTCTCAGTTCAGGAGGTCTCGCGTCCTCAAACGTGACCGCCTTGGGAATCCGCGCGGGCTTTGACGTTTTCGCTGCAAGCTTTCGTCTGGTCCGCGTCCGTAGCTTATCGGACGTCTCAGATATGGTTTCTGGGCTAGTTCGTAGTTCCGCTGATTCCTTACAGAAATATTGCTTTGGTGACAGATCTGCAAATCGAACAAGTATTTCAGTTATCAATTGACTTCCATCCATCGTGAAGAAGGATGGTCGCCCTCGACGCGCGCACATCGACAAAATTAGTGATATATGTTTTTTAGTATTTCTGTTGTTTCTTTCTAATTTTCAATATCAAAATATTTATTCAGAAAATAGGCCACATCTGGGCACGTCATAACTTTTAATTTTCAAGTTTCAGATGCGACTTCTTCTACAGACTTATTATTAGTACTTACAGAAGCTATGAAAATTGATGTGTCGAATAGAATGATATTATTAATTTATTCGGTCTTTTATCTTTAAGATGGCTGCCGATGGTTGGTTTAACGCATTCACTGCCACCGACGCATGTATGCGTTTTGCTGACGTTCCCGTTAACGCATTAACTGCCACTTCTTTTTACGAACTTTCGCCAGGTGTCACATCTGTCATTAAGGGAACATTGCAACGCACATGTGCGTTCGAGGCACTGCGGGAAAGTCAGCAAAACGCATATATGCGTCGGTGGCAGTGAATGCGTTAAAAGATTTATAATTAGTACCAGAAAATCTTACATAACAAATCGAAAATGTGAAATAGTTATTATTCTTATTATTATTTAAACTTACCGTCTCGAACGCAACAGAACTCTCCCTCGGTTCTCCTTTGAATATTGAGAATTCCTTTAGGTTTTAGCGTGTACCTGTCTCTTACCCTTTGTCGGAATTCCATGTCTTTCGGCTTAACTTTTCTATTTGCTTTCACCTCCTCAGTATTAGTGCACTGGGAAATTTGTTCTGTGTTTTCTGTTTTCTTCTGGGTACCTATTTTCCTTCGAATCGTCGTTTTGTTTAAATCGCCGCCGTCCGGTGACAGCGATAGATTTCGTATCTCGACGTCGTTCAAACTTTTCCTGTCTCCTCTATCTTTATATTTTAAAAGGTCATTCCTGTTTATGAGTTTTTGTTTCTTGTTCATTTTTAGTTTTATCTTAAAAGGAAGGATTAACTGAAAATTTTGAAACACCGATGCATTGTATTTGTCAGTTGGAATGACAATAACCATCTCGATCATTCAATACAAATACATTCAAAGTTGAAAAAGTCGTTTGACAGTTTTTGAACAGTATTGACTACGGAGGGTTGAAGTAAAGGAGCGCAATCTTTATAGTTCCAAAAGTGGACACCAAATCGGATAGATTGGGAGCGCTGCGGTCGCCACTCCAGTCAAGCCACCTAGGCGGATAGTCTGCAGTAGCGCCTTCAGAGGGCGCTGCTGAAGCGAAAACGCAGCAAAAACGGCAGTCAGGCGAGTGTTGATTTTGTTGCTTATCAAATCCGCTGGACACGTTTTCAACTGTTTCGCCATATAATATAAGATTGCGCTCCTTACCAATACAAAAGTCCACACTCCATATATCTATCTCTCGTGGAGAACTCGACCATGGACCACCATGGTCGAGTCCTCCACGAGAGATAGATGTGTGCATAGACACACATGTGTGCGTGCCGAGAAAGCCATCAACTATCCGTTGAGAGTGTTGGTGGTGCTTTTAAAATAATAATAAAAAAAAATTAAGCGTTTTGAAATGTGAAGGCGCGGGACTTTAGATAGTAGAAGATCTCTAGTAGTAGAGTAATTTACTTTTAAGGAAATTGTCAGCAGAGTTATTTTAAACTCTATTTTCTGTAATTTTATTTTCGGGTCCATCTGAAAATCATCGCTGTGGTTCCGTACTACAGCATATGCTGAGCTGGCAGCCCTTTCGACTGTTTGTATTATTGTTCCTGTTATTTTTGTTTGTTTGGTTTTATTATGGTCGAATAAACGTTTTCTTTTCTTTTCTTTGGAACCGAACGGTGCGAGATTAATGGCTCCTAGTTGTGGGAATGAATTAACATTCCGCCGATGATTAGCAGAGCGGTGGTAGAATGTGGCTGTTGGCATCATGTACGTCAAACAGGGATAATTTACAAACAATTATTGATGTTTAATCCTATACTATTAAACGAGCAATATTTGCATACGTATATATATTTGTAATAAATTTATTTTTATTCTATTCAATTCTAATCGCGTTCTCGAAAACGGCTCTAACGATTTCGATGAAATTGGGAATATAGAGGCTTACGCGGCTGAGAAAATAGCGATATTTTTGTAGAAAAATTGTGTATGTATGTATGTATGTACGGATTTACCTCAAAAACTACTGGACGGATTGCAACAAAATTTGGTATGGGGGGTAGTTTATAGCGCTGGTCAACATATATAGACTACTTTTTATCCCGGAAAAACACATAGTTCCCGCGGGAACGCTATTTCCGAATTTCACGCGGACGAAGTCGCTAGCAGAAGCTAGTAATTAAAATTTCTGCTCGCTCCAAAAATTCCTTAACCAACTCGTTTTCGTTTTTTTCTTAAACACAACGACATTACATTATCTTCAATCTCAAATACTGAATGACAAATGACAGCGTCAACGAAGCCAAGAAAACTACAATATGAAATTAACTAAATAACAATGAATACTATTAAATAACCCGTGAACAAACCGCTATGGAAGAGTCTCAGCCTTCGACCCCGGAGAGAGAAAGAATGGAGAAGAGCAAAAGCAATGCGGAGCTGAAAAGTGCCCCGGTCAAGAAGCGGGGGGTCTATGTCGAGAAACAAGGTACCACCTCCAACTCCACCACCGCAACAGCCTATTTACGTTACGACCCACTGCTGGGCACAGGCCTCTCATCACGAGAGGGTTTGGGCTATGGTCCCGACGCAGGCCCAGTGCGGATTGGAGACTTCACGCACATCCTTGAATTACTTCGCTGGGGTATTCGAAGTCTTAAATAGGGATCTCTCTGTTCCCTATAGGATCGCTCACGCGTAAAGTTGAACTTTAAATCTAGCTGCTTAAATTTTAAAGTTCACGCGACGCGTGAGCGATCCTATAGGGACAGGGAGATCCCTATTTTAAGACTTCAAATATAGCCCCAGGCCTCTCATCACGAGAGGGTTTGGGCTATAGTCCCCACGCGGGCCCAGTGGATTGAGGACTTCACGTACATCCTTGAATTACTTCGCAGGTTTCTTCACGATGTTTACATTCGCCGTAAAGCTCATAGTCCTAGTGGCACACCCCGAAATTCAATAATCGGCTGCATATGGGGTTAAAAGCATGAAAATCGGTACGATTGATTCTTAGTCCATATAAATCAAATTGACCCGTAGCACCAAATTAAAAAAAAGACTGATGTTATGCCGTAATCTTTTTTTGTATATTTGTTTTTGTAAATTGATTTATATGGACTGCAGATCAACGAGGTCCCTGTTCCGTATAGGATCGCTCACGCCTCGTATGTGAACTGTAAGCAGCTAGACTTCGAATATAGTAAGATTTCTAATATAGCCCCTGACGTTAATAATTAAAATTTGAATTCTAGAAATGGAAGACCCGCCCCGGCCGAAGGCCCCGCGGCGCTCCCGGCCCGGCACCAAGAAGTTTCTAGCTTCAGTACTCACCATCCTCTCCAAAAACACCACGGCAACTCAATACCCGCCGGAGACGCCTGACGACATCACAGAGCCCAAACCAACCAAAAAACCCACAGCCAGACTAAACACGACTAAACCGAGCTCCAAAATCTTCAAAAACCCAACACTTTCCAAAACTGACATCAAAACCAAAAACCTCGAACCGACTAAAAAAGCTAAAAAGCAAAAATTCAGATCGCGAGTCCTCAACGCGCTAAATGACGAATCTGAAAAGACTTTAGTGCTCAAATGTAAGCAGGAAATAATACAAACTCCGTCGACTTATTCTAAAAGCACTAAAGGTAACGTATCAAATCAGTCTATCAGATGGGCCGACTTTCTTCCCAAGCTGATCGACTCTGAAACAGGTATGGTCAAAGCACCACAGAAGAATTTACAACAGATAGACGAGAGAGTAGCAAAGTGTGTACTGGAGGGCACGCAACTCAATATGCAAAAGGAAGCGAACGAGCCAACAACACTTGTCAGCGCTACTGAGAAAAACGAAAAAGGCGAAAAACTTTACAACATTTTCGTCAATCTATTAGAGACTGTGTACAACGAGAGAACAGACGAAGATGCAGCGTCCAGTGTAAAGACTGCAAAGTCTTCGCAAGTACATTTCGAGATGGAGGACAATGTTGCGGATAAACTTTACGCGCCGTCGGACAATCGCGATAACTTGGACGTAGCTTCGAAACGCTCGAAACGCTGTTATCCGACCAGAAACGATGAAAAATACGAACGGAACAAGCAACAGTTAGGAGAGTATTACTTTAACAGCATGCCGTTGACTGTGAAATGGTCTGAAGATAGAATACGGTCACCAAAGCCGGTGCGCGTCGTAAAGAAGAAATTGAAGCAAGAAACGCGGTATCCTAAAACCACAACGCAGAGCGATATACTGCCAGAGCGGCGATACTATAAGAAAAGCAAGAAAAAGGATCTTTTGACAGTGTTGAAGCAAGAACTTTCGGTAGAGACGAATGAGTTCGAGGAGCCTGACAATTTCTACCAGGCTTTGCGCACCATGGCAAAGAATAAGCGTAGAAACCAGAAGTCTATTCATTTCGACGTCCCAGCTAAAGATGATAGTGAATCTGACAAGGGTTGCAGATTCAAGAGAGGCAAAGTTATATCTCCCAGTAGAAGGAGCCCGAAACCGTACAGAGAGCAAAGCGAATACATCCGTGATATTTCTCCTGAAAGGGCGTACCAGGATTCCGTGATACATTGTCAGTCTTCAGCGAATAGTGGCTCCGCTTTTTCTTTAGAGGTATACGGCTTCGATTATGATGAAAAGAAAGCTGGTATGTTCTCCGATTACTCCGACGTGGAAACGGTGGACGATGGAGTTAACAGGATCAATAATTGGAATCGAGAATTCAGGACCATCACACAGGTTTGGAAACGGTGAATAAAACCAGTATAAATGTAAACAGTTACATTAAATTTAAAGATCCAAATATATTGCAGTTTCATTTTCAAAAAAGTACGTACATTAAGTTTTTTTGGACAAAGTGAACCTGAGTGCGAAACTTTACATTTTATCGACATTTAAAATGAAACTCCGTCCAATAGATATTTTAATTGTTATTTTTATGAGACACGTGTGAGAAATATATAATTGTGCTACTGATTTTCACTAACGCATTCACTGCCACTGAACTGAACTTTCGCCAGGTGCCACATCTGTCATTAAGGGAACATTGTAACGCACATGTGCGTTCGAGGCACTGCGGGAAAGTCAGCAAAACGCATATATGCGTTGGTGGCAGTGAATGCCTTAGAGCGTTATCACACTTGCGATTCGCTTTGTGTGGAGGCGAACACGCCGCGAGTTCGCCGCGTACGAGTTTTGTATTGAAAAACGCTTTCAACTCGCTCGCAAATCGCAAGTGTGATAAGGCCCTTAAATAACATTAATATAGGTAGGTATAGCACTAGTATTGCTTAATCCACGCGCTTTCTAAGTTGTGTAAACCTGTACATCCACGCGGAGGAACTCGCAGACAGAAGCTAGTATACAATAAGGCTGCGTTTCGACTCAAGATGACGGAGAGACGAGTGTAGCGGAGGGAATCAAGGTGTTCATGGCAATTTCATTGAGACATTACCACACGGCGGACGCGGCCTATAACAGCACGATTTCGAACACAATTCGAATGAAGTGTCAATGTTTGCGTGCGAGGACGTCTGTACACTTGTAAATGTGTGTGTACCACTACGCGGGCCAGTGATCCACTCTCCATCTCCGGATGAAACAAATGACGGTAAGGGCGAGTTGCGCGCCGGCTAGATTCAGGCGGGTGATTCCGTGGCCATTCTGTACGTAGTACTATTATATATTCTGTGGTATAGTTGCATATTGCGCCGCCAACTTCGCATCCGCTAGTTGGCGCTGTCGTCGTGAACACAGCCAGAACGGGCAATCACGAACACACGTATATGTACACCATAATATTTCAGTACGCAATGGGGGCTATCGCGTGTGAATTTGCCACTAGAGGCGCTAGTGTCTATATTCTATACAAATTAATGGCTTCTGTCTTGGACACTTCGCCAATATCAAAGTAAGGGACACAGGCCTGCAAGTTGTTCGGTAATAAAGGTGTAAATGATTAATAAATAAAATTGGAGAGACTCAACAAACGTCAACGTCCATCTTGGGTGACGGCCATTGAGAAACTCCGGCGCTCGTGACGCCTGAGGTCCAATAACATTCACTTTTCACTGGTTTTGGCGGGCTTCGTGACATAAATTTAAATTATAATTTCTTTAATTGACCTGTTGAAAAGTGAATTCCTTCGTGAAATTATCGCAAATATGGATTATTTGTCGATGAGTGTGAACGCTTTGAAATAAAATTAAAAAAACCGAACAAAACGGAACTGCACAACATTGCGGCATAGCTACTCGATATGATGATAGTTATTTATAATTAATAAACTTAATGAGATTCAAGATTTTAAAACTTTGTTTCGGCGCCGATCTTATAAAGTCGCCTTTGACAGCTATACCTCTGGACCTTAGTCAACAGTGGCGCCAACTGGTGAGCAAAGAAACGATAGTCCCCATTAACGTTCGGTTTACACGGTGCGTCGCGGGTGAGACTACTCGTGCCAGCTGGGTTTCCTTCTGTTCTTGAGGTGTATGAACTTGACGTGGGATAGCATGGCATGTTTCTGCGTGAACTTGGCTCCACAGTACTCGCAGCCGAAGGGACGCTCGCCGGAGTGAGTCCGAATGTGGTTTATTAGCGTCCTGTTGACCTGTGGAACGAAGTGTATTTTTTTTATCTCAGAAACTTACTTGAAGTATATTTCTCTTTTTTTTGTATCCGCTATAAGAATACGTAGGAGACTTTAAATTTAAATGAATAAATAAAATTTATTTAGTAACTTAAACTATTATAACACGAGCTTTTACTTTTACTTCTTCTGCAGGGAATTCAACACTATATTTTCAGAGCTTTTTTTCCAGGAGACTTTTAAAACTTTTGCGGGATTACTTATTCTTAAAATATATCTTAACTAGTGCCTCAGTGACTACGCCACTACCCGAGTGAGTAGAGATCTTCTACTATCTAAAGTCCCGCCTTCACATTTCAAAACGCTTAATTTATTTAATTATTATTTAAAAAGCACCACCAACACTCTCAACGCATACTCATACTCATTTATTGATAATAATAGGTATTACATGTCAAATTGGTACATTATCACTTACAAGCATAATTATTAATTATTAAACATACTGTTTATAATTTTCAAGTAGGTACATTACAATTATTAAATATTTTTTTAAATATAATTTTTTATACAAAAATAATCTTTGATGTCATAAAAAGAATATGCAATAAGAAATTGTTTAAGACGGTTTTCAAACGTTGTACAATTTTCTATATTTTTTAATTCAATGGGGAGTTCATTATAGACCCTCGGACCGAGAATGCATCGTTTTGGTGGATTTAGTTAGGCGACTGCTAGGATGTGACAGTTGATTTTGAGATCCAAGCCGGGTTATTGTAATTTTTTTCGTTGTGAAAATGTTAATGTTTGACCTGACATATTTGATAATATCGAATATGTATTGGGAGGGTAGGGTGAGTATTTTTTGTTCTCTGAAGAGATGTTGGGCCGGAGTTCCGGGAGGCGCGTGCGAGATGATGCGTACGGCGCGTTTTTGGAGAACAAATACGCGCATAGTTGATGGCTGTCTCAGCTCGCACACATGTGTTGAGAGTATATGTGGTTTGTTGAGAGTTTTGAAATTTGAAGGGGCGGGACTTTAGATAGTAGAAGATCTGTACTTACAGCAAATCCTCTACCACATATGTTGCACAGTTTGTCCTTGTTCTTCTGAACGCCCTCGTGTTTGAACCGCCGGTGGTCGAGGTACCGCGTGCGGTTTAGGAATTGCTGTGGAAAAAGAATGGTTTCAATTAATCACTACATAGTATAAAACAAAGTCGCTTTCTGCTGTCTGTCTCTCCCTATGTACGCTTAGATCTTTAAAACTACGCAACCTATTTTGATGCGGGTATTTTTAATAGATAGTGATTCAAGGAGAAAGTTTTAACACTCAATTCCCTCGGGAACGCTCTAACCGAATTCCACGCGGACGAAGTCGCGGGCAGAAGTTAATACTAAAATCCATACTTATTATGTCAATCGGTCCCGCTGTTTAAGCGTGAAGAGGTAACAGACGGATGGTAACGAAGTCTGTTACCTCTACATGCTTAAACAGCTGGAGCGATTGAGATGAAATCTGGTATGGAGATAGTTGGAGTCCTGGGAAAGGACATAGGCTACTTTTTATTCCAGAAAAACGCATAGTTCCCGCGGGAACGCGATAACCGAATTCCACGCGGGCGACGTCGCGGGCAGAAGCTAGTTCTAAATAAAAATCAATTTACCGTTATTTTCTAACAGAGTTAATTAATCGAGCCAACAATGTCTTGCAACCATATTGTGCCCATTCGAAATATTAAACATTGTCATTCATGATTGTTCTAAATAATATGAAGTCCATTGACTGTGGGTTGAAGTTTAAATAAACAAATCAGCGTACGCCCGAAATAAGTGTTAATGCGATAATAGATGTCGCTGCCTTGGTAGCCTGGATACAAATTTGAAATCCATGAGCTACATCTAGATGGCGCTGTACAGGCGAAGTATGAAAATTTCAAGCTCCCTGGCTATTTCTAATGTACACCGTAATCATTGATCTATTATCAGTAAGGATTAACAATCAGCTGGAGAAAAACGGTCCCGCCAAAACGGATGCCCGAACAGCTCGGCTACCCGTTTGGCATTCGTTATAAAGAGGCGTTATTAGCATATTGGAACGTATTTTCTAATGTCAGTTTGCTCCATATATTTTGACATATTCTGTTAGGCACTGTTCGTCCAAGAATCGATTAACCGCAACATATTTCACAACCCTACAAGACGAGCCGATTTTGACAATTACGTGTCCTCCCTCTACCCAAGTGTCTGTCAGAAGAGAACGGTTGGCGCGCGGACTCGCTACGACGTGTTGAATATTAGTTTCCAGTTAGAAAATGAAGTTTATTGTTATAAAGTGTGTTTCTGATTTAAAAATATGTTATGACTTAATATAGGTCAATGGCCGTAATGTAAGGATTTTGACAGTCTTTTATAAATTACATTGTCTCCGTTAAGACCGTGAATGCGTTCGGGCATCTTATGAAAGTAGTAGAATCTCCCAATTGGCTACGGGTGAAAAATGACAATGTGCTCGATTATTTTTTTATGGATAGGAATAACCTTCCGTATCAAGAGAAAAAAATCTCAGAATTTTCCGTGCCGTACATTTCGCGTAAAAAAAAGAAATTGATTTTGTGTTATGACGATTGAAATAAAGGTGTTTCCTTGGTCCAAGTATGCAGCACTACTTCTTGAAAAAGTGTTCATACTATTGACATTATTGATTTTTTCAAGAAGTAGTACTGCATACTTGGACCAAGGAAACACCTTTATTTCAATCGTCATAACACAAATTCATTTTTTTTTACGCGAAATCTACGGCACGGAAAATTCTGAGATTTTTTTCTATGAATAACCTATCCATAAAAAAATAATCGAGCACATTGTCATTTTTCACCCATAGCCAATTGTACAACCTGTAATTCGAGAGAGGATGCCTTCCACGCTTTGGTGGAGTGTGCTCGGGGCAGAACGCAGAATGTTAGAATTAGAATTTGGTATACATTTTAGAGATATAGGCGTATGTAATATCATATTGTCCGATCCTACATCTAAATTAGCTATTAAATTATATCATACTAGCTTCTGCCCGCGACTTCGCCCGCGTGGAATTCCGTTATCGCGTTCCCGCGGGAACTATGCGTTTTTCCGGGATAAAAAGTAGCCTATGTCCTTTCCCGGGACTCCAACTATCTCCATACCAAATTTCATCTCAATCGGTCCAGCGGTTGAAGCGTGAAGAGGTAACAGACAGACAGACAGACAGACAGACCGACAGAGTTACTTTCGCATTTATAATATTAATATGGATTGTTTCCGTTAAGACCCACCTTGTCACAGTCTTCGCAGTAGTGCTTGCTCTGTTTGCTGTGCACGTGCCTGTAGTGATTGTTCATGAAGGCCCTCCGCGTGTACACGTTACTGCACTCTGGACACGGGTATTTGCGCTTATGACTGGGGAAAGAGAAAAAATCCTGCAGTTAGTGTTAACAATATAATATGTAGAGCCCCATTGATCTATTATAAGTAAGGATTCACAATCAGCCGGAGAAAAATTGGCCCGTCAAAACGGCTGGCCGAACAGTTCGGGCACCCGTTTGGCGCTCAGTAAATTTGACACTTAAGTCTTATAGTGTTAAGTTTCTTTTGTGTAAAATATTTATCTTGACAGACAATATTATAAAGAGGCGTTATTAGCATATTGGAACGTATTTTGTAATGTCAGTTTGCTCCATATATTTTGACATATTATTTTAAGCACTGTTCGTCCATATGTTATTATAGGTAAATGTAGAGCCCGGAATTTTCATAGCAAAACAAAATACTGTTGCAAAATTACTAGTGTTAGAAACGTTTTTTTATCGATATCGAGTATTATTATCGGATATTTTATATTATATTCGCGACGGTTAATTTAAAATATGCAAAGAAAGTAAGGAAGTCAGAGATTGTTTTATGTGTGTTATTTGATCTAAATTTTAAGAATACTTTGTTATAAATAAAATTCCCCGTCCTTTTGGCTTTATAGTGTTAGGGCAAGAAAAGCACTCGGCACAGGAAATACTGAATTATATTATAAACACACGGTTGTCATTACATTAGTATCTCAATCAATTTATATAATATCACACAATTACACAGCATACGCTATGTCACGTTAAGAGACGCGCGAATCTATGTGTCAGTTATGACAGCTAGCTATAGTGATGTTATTACACGTTTCGTGTACAATCGAAAATAGGGAGGTGAAAGTTGTGGCTAATAATAGCGATAAACAATATACTGTCTTCTCCCAGAGAATGTTGAAAAATTCATGTCTACTCTTATCACTATCAGACACCAAAAAAATGTCATGTGCTGCTGTGTGTACTGACGTGGATTTCGAACAAGAAATTTCCTCTGTTTCTATGCAATTTTTACAAACCTCACGTATTTAAAAAAAAATGGTGGACCGTTTTTTTCACACAACTATCGATATCGATTAATAAATGATTCTAACACTAGTAACATTGCGACAGTCTTTTATTCATATATATATCATCATCATCATCATTTCAGCCGATAGACGTCCACTGCTGGACATAGGCCTCCCCCAAGGCTCGCCACTCCGACCGGTCCTGTGCCGTTCACATCCACCCACTTCCCGCGACCTTCACCAGGTCATCGCTCCACCTTGTTGGAGGCCTACCGACAGCTCGTCCTTTCTGGAATGATTGAAATCATCATCATTTCAGCCGATAGACGTCCACTGCTGGACATAGGCCTCCCCCAAGGCTCGCCACTCCGACCGGTCCTGTGCCGTTCACATCCACCCACTTCCCGCGACCTTCACCAGGTCATCGCTCCACCTTGTTGGAGGCCTACCGACAGCTCGTCCTTTCTGGAATGATTGAATATTGAATTGAATTAAGTTTTGAAGTACATCTATGTCGCTCACCTTTTGGAATCTCTCTCTAGAGCGTGCGCGGAACTGTCCATTAGATGTCGCTTGTAAAGCTTCACGCTCTGTTGAGAAAGTAGAATAAGAGAGTCATTGACCAGACATAAACATAAAATAGCAGTACCAAAATTTCGTGCGAGAAAAGTTTTTAGATCATTTACGGGTCAATGTATTCTTTATTACAATAAACTACCCCGAGAAGCCATGAACCTGCCCCTCCCGGAACTAAAAAAATATTTAAAAAGTGCTCTGCTGCGCAAAGGTTACTACTGTGTGGAAGATTATTTAAGTGACAAGAATGCCTGGCCTGAATTGGACTAATAAACATGAGTGCGCTTAAGGACTTAATTAAAATGTGATATAGTGCGTGTGATTAAAAAAAAAGTTTGTTACAAAGTAGAAGATGTAGGTACAGTCGAGTTCGTTAATATGTGTACACTTTTGGACGTTATCACAAAGGAGTAAGGTGCAAAAGTGTGTACATATTGGCGAACTTGGCTGTACCTAAATCAATGACGAAGCTTGCCGCGGATAACGGTATGTTTTTAATGATAACTACATCAAATTGTACATAATGACGATGCAAAAGTGATTGTAAAATAAATAAATGTTTTTTTTTTCTCAAAAATGGCCGGGAAACTCGTCATTGTCTGCTTTCTATCAGACCACGAAGTGCGTTATTGACGATCAGTCAAAAATTAAAAAAAAAACTGATCTGCATGCCCCGGAAATTTGTATGAAATTACTTCCACGGCAGGTATAAGCGCAGGGAATGTTGTTTGAAATTTCACTATCGTACAGGTACTTTTTTTTAAACTGATAAATACGCCAATGAATTACCAAACAGCCCAAGTATGCATGTTCTGTATCTGTCAATTGACGCAAAACGAAACGTTTTTATCCGTGTCTGAAAGAGCGCAATGTATTTCAGAACGGAATTTAAAAAAAAGCGCGATCCATAAAGAGCGGGAATTCTTGTCTTGTATCAGATTTATATTTCATGAAAATAGTTTTCTAGTTTGGTTTAAATTAATAAAAGGTTTTAATTTCGGTAAAAAACGAGTTTTCTACATGCGAGTTTTTAACTTGCCGTGTTAGTGTGTCTGTTAAAGTCAAATATCGGTGAATACGAAATAAGACTGGCGTTCCATTGGACTTGTTGTAAGCACTTGAGTATCTTTGCGTGCGTGTCAATGCTGTATTATGAATACCTAATACCAAGTTTTTTTTTCATTTTTGAGAAAAGCACTATATAAGCCTCGGCACGTGAAAAGTAGGTCTTTGCAGGCTTCGTACATATTAAAGAGCCTCGGCAAAGCCTCGGCCCTTTAAACCAATACTCAGCCTGCAAAGACCTACTTTCCCGGCCACGGCAATAATGTACGATTTTTTCATAATTTTGTGAGCCTCGCCTAATTTTTATTTTACAAGTCCATCACAACAATACCGCCTACCGCCTCTCATACAGAGGATCGGGGTTTCGATTCCGGCTCGCACCTCTAAAATTACTTATGTGCAAAATTCAATTTAAATTTACCACTGAGCTTTCCGGTGAAGGAGAATATCGTGAGGAAACCTGCGCGCATCTGCGAAGTAATTCAAATATGTGTGTGAAGTCCCTAATCCGCACTGGGCTGCGAGGGGATTATAGCCCAAACCCTCTCGTGATGAGAGGAGGCCTGTGCCCAGCAGTGGGACGCAAATAGGCTGTAGTAGTAGTAGTAGTTAGTACATGGCTGGTAAATTCATTTCTGTTACATTCATTTAAAAGTGACGTGTAAAAGTGCCCAGATGTGGCCTATTTGCTGAATAAATATTTTCATTTTCATTTTCATACATACTCACAAATTAGTAGACTAGTCCATCCAATATAAGTAGGAAAGTCACTCAATCGAGTACCTGCTGTAGTCACTAGGGCATTAGTTGCGTAGAGTGGTCACTCACATTACAAAAATAGTCAATCGGAAATTAATAAACTTGTTTTTGTTGTCATCTGTAGAGTTGTCACTAACTGTAGTTATGACTCGATCTATGGAGGGTATCTATGGATCTATGGGGTAAAGGAGCGCAATCTTTATAGTTCCAAAAGTGGACACCAAATCGGGTAGGTTGGGGGCGCTGCGGTCGCCACTCCAGTCAAACCTAGGCTGCAGTAGCGCTTTCAGATGGCGCTGCTGAGGCGAAAACGGTTGTGTTTCATTTTGTTGCTTATCAAATCCGCTGGACACGTTTTCAACTGTTTCGTCATATAAGATTGCGCTCCTTACCAACACACATTCCACACTCCATAACTTGATCATTTGAGGTGTAGTCAGCCGATCATTTGTAGAGTAGTCGGGTATTGGTAGAGCAGTCATTTGGTAATTAGTAGAGTAGTCACACCGGCATTGCATTAGTAGTCGCTCAGGCAGTGAATTTACCTTAAACCGTCGATCGCAGGGCACGCAGTAAGCTTCATCGCTGTAAACGTTGGTGTGTTGGCACTCGATGTGGTCTTTGTAAGACGAAGAATTCTTTAGCACCTTCCTGCAGTGTGGACACGGGTAGCCGAAGTGGTGTCTGCAAATTGGAATATGCAGATTCATTGACGGCCGGATTGGTCCAGTTGGTAGTGACCCTGCCTTCTGTTCCGATGGTCGCGGGTTCGAGTCCCGCTCGGGGAAAACTTTGTGTGATGAACACGAATGTTTGTACTCGAGTCATGGATGTTAGTATTTATATATGTATGTATTTCTCTATATAAGTATTTATATCGTTGTCTAGCATCCATAGTACAAGCTTTTCTTAGTTTGGGGCTAGGTCAATATGTGTGAAATGTCCCAAGATATTTATTTATTTTATTGATCTATTATAAGTAAGGATGCACAATCAGCCGTTCTAATTCCGTTACGGAATCCCACAACGGAATTCCGATTCGGAAATTCCGAACGCATGCCCGCCATACAAAATGTATAGACCGGCCACATACAAGCAGTAGTTTTCCGTTCGGGATTCCGATTCGAGATTCCGAATCAGGATTCCGTGACGGAATTCCGAATGTATGTGGCGGGATCTCCCACCTGAGATGACTCTCCATGAGATCGCGCGTCGTACAGTTCTTCCCGCACACGTCGCAAACGTATCGGTCGTGCAGCGATTTGTAATGGCTGTAGAATAAACGTGCATTCCTGAAAGAAACAAGATTAATATCAAATTTATTCAGCAAATTGGCCACATAGGGGCACTTTTACACGTCAGAAAAGGAATTTACCAGCGCTTCCTAGACCCATTGCTTGAGAAGTAGCGCCGCAACAAACTCAAGCAGAAGGCCTTTTTTCAAAATTTCCACGTACTTACAAAATTTAACATTTACATTACATGTATAAAATATATATATAGGTACGTACTAAAATTACAGTGAAGGGATGTATGGTCCCTAAATTAAACTTAAATCTAAGATCTTAGAGATGTATAGTCTCCAAGGGTCAAGAAAAAAAAACTTTGTCCTTCCCTTTTTACCTCGAAAGGATATTATAAATGTGAGTGTGTTTGTTTGTTTGTCCTTCCTCCACGTCGCAACGAGTGGACCGATTTGGATGAAATTTTGTATGGAGATAGTTTGGGACCCTGGGAATAACATTTTTTTTTATATTTATGTTTGCAATGCTGTCCCGTAGACATTCAGCAAATGGTCAGGAGAGTGGCCTTGGTCTTGGAGGGCATGCAGTCCACTGACACATGTCCTTATATCATTTTATAGAATAATATAGGATACATTTTATCCCGATATTTCCACGGGACCGGGTTTTCCACGGGTCAACGGATCTGCGCGCCGGCTAGATTCAGGCGGGTGATAGAGATCTTCTACTATCTAAAGTCCCGCGCCTTCACATTTCAAAACGCTTAAATGTATTTAAAAAGCACCACCAACACTCTCAACACATGTGTGCATGCTGAGACAGCCATCAACTATGCGTTGAGTGTTGGTGGTGCTTTTTAAATAATAATAAAAAAATTGAAGCGTTTTGAAACGTGAAGGCGCGGGACTTTAGATAGTAGAAGATCTCTAGCATTATTAAATATTCTGTGGTCTTACCAAGGACAATTTAGCTTGGATAATAAAGAGTGAGATGTCTTACTTGAAGAACAATCCGCAGCTTATGCACTGTACGATCCTGTGATGTAACTTCACATGCCGCCTCATGGCGGAGGGCGCTATACTTTCTTCGCCGCACGCCCTGCACTGCCGCTTTACGTTGTGCTTCGGTAAGTGCGCGAGCAAAGCCGCTGTATCGGGGAAGCGGGAGCGACATACGCTGCAGACGGACGGGCCTATCGACTGAAAAGAAAAAGATAAGTTTGCTATCATCACGTCAGACGAAACAGGGCTGACCACAACACTGGGACAGAGCACAGGCTTTCATCATTTTCAATTTCAAAGCCTTTATTTAATAACCAAGTTCTGCCCGCGGGAACTATGCGTTTTTCAGGGATAAAAAGTAGCCTATATGTTGACCAGTGTTGTTATAAACTACCCCCATAGCATACCAAATTTTGTGGCAATCCAACCAGTAGTTTTCGAGTTAAATCCGGACATGCATACATACATACAGATTTTTTTTTTCTAAAAATCGTTTGTTTTTGTGTTCATTGTCGTTTATATAGTCCCCTCGACGTGATAGTTTCTTTTAATTTTCAAGTTACAGACGCGACTTCTTCTATAGACTTATTATTATTATTATTAGTATAGATAAAAATTAAATATAACAATTAGGACTTTAGTTAAGTGTAGATGTGGCAGTCAGATTGTATAATCCGCCGTATTACATTACGGCTAGCCGTTTTCTAAAACAGGGCCGTTTTGTAATGTGGCGGTACAACAATAGGGATGACGACAACTTTTTTCCTTAGTCTATCAGGAAGATTATTGAAAAGTATTGGACACGTATTTTTTCTTTTTTCACGTAATCAAACTTATACGGAGATATATTGAGTTGAAATGTCGCGTGACGTCACGGTTAGGTACGATTTCTACCTAACGGTGACGTAGTTAGCCCCCACTCTCAAACTTTAATGCGTTTTAACTTAGTCATTCTTTGTTAATTTTATAAAACAGAATATACATGTCTAATATTTTTTTATTACCTGACTGACGAACTAATTATAATTTCGATTTCTTCACCCTGTCGTCATCCCTATTAGCGTTTAGCCGCAACATACTACTTGTAGCATTACAAAACAGTCCTGTTTTAGAAAACTGCTAGCCGTAATGCAATATGGCGGATTATATGCCCCCACGGGACCAGACATATTGTAAAATATTTGTTTCTTTTATGGAAAATTTAAATTGAATTATGGAAAATAAAGAATTTGTACCTATACAATCCACCTGCGACATAGACACTGAATGGCACATTTTGTGAGACACATACAATGTATCGTTCTGTTGCTAAGGATTTTGAAAACATTTCTAAAATAAACATAACTGCTACAATCATAGAAAAAATAAGATAAACCTAGAAGGACAACCTTCAAACAAATCAGTGAGCGCCCGAAATAAGTGTTAAACGCGATAATAGATGTCGCTGCCTAGGTAGCCTGCATACAAATTTGAACTCCATGAGCAACATCTAGATGGCGCTGTACAGGCGAAGTATGAAGAGTTGAAGCACCCTGGCTATTTCCAATGTACGCCGTAATGTAAGGAGATTGACAGTCTTATATAATTACCTTGTCTCTGCTACAATGTATTGTTTTCAGATTTACTTACTTTATCATGATGCTTTTTGAAATGCTTCATAAATCCAATTTCATGACTGAACTGTTGAACACAATCCACACATTTGTGTTCGGCCTTCAGAAACTCGTCATTCCTCCTCTCCACTTCTAACTCCGGCAGCACCTCACTTGCATCGACAGCTACAGTTCTAATCAAATACCTTCTATGCTTCCTCAGGTCAGTATTAACAAATCTGTATTTAGTTTTTCGTTTCTCTAAAAATAAATTTCTTAATGATTTATTTTTTGTCTTCACATGTGGTCTTCTATCTATATTTTTCATCTCTATCTCTACGACTTTAGACTCTTTAGCATTATCTTCAAGTTTTGACGACGCTGTTCTTTCTTTTTCTTCTTTCACATTGTCGTTGGAGATATATTCGAAACTGTCAAAGTGATCGTCGTCTGTTTCTTCTTTGATGGGTTTAAATTCTGTCTCTTCGTGGGATAGTGTTATTGGATTAGTGTTAATTTGAGATGTTTTTAAACATGATAAGGATGGTGGAAATGTTTTCTGTAAGAATACAAACTTTCAAGTATAAGATATACAAGCAAGTTAAAAATTCATTAATTTATAGTTACTTGCTGAAAAAAATATAGGTAATTACAAGCTTTTATTAACCGACTTCAAAAAAGGAGGAGGTTCTCAATTCGTTGGAATCTTGTTTTTTTTTACTTTCACCTGTCCTGTTGCCTGTAATGGAATCTTGCAAGTTAAATTTGACCCACTTTCCAGTTTCCGATTGAGCTGAAATTGTGTGCGAATATGTAAACGTGGAGCTGATCTGATGATGGAGCTGGAAGGTGGCCATAGGAACTCTGTAATAAAACCACATAACCCCATCGAGTTTGGGCTCGTTTGATTCGTCTTGAAAGGTAGATGAAGGATTTACAAAGAAAAGTACAGTCAGCAATAAAACCTTGTCCCAAAAATTTAATTTTTGTAAAAACTGGTTTTTCCTTAATACACAATAACCGATTAAGTAAATAATTAAAAAGCCAACCTTACCTGTTTAATCAACAAACAGTACTGCAGTATTCTCTGTGCTTCAGATACTTTTTTAGAGAACATTTTGACTTTCTTCAGCAATGCCATACATTCCCAACATAAATGTATCACTGTTGGGTGCACCTGTGTGTAACAAAGACAAAATTTGTAATAACAAGCAGCCTTAGGTGTGAAAAGATGGAATATCTAGTACATGTTCACTAAATATTCGTAATAAACTCAAAAACTACTGAACAGAATTTTCATGCAAGTATCACTGATAGATAGAGAAATCTTATAGGTTTTGGTGTGTTATTCAAAATTCAATAATTTATTCAGCAAATTGGCCACATAGAGGCACTTTTACACATCAGAAAAAGAATTTACCAGCGCTTCCTAGACCCATTGCTTGAGAAGAAGTGCCTTAATAATAATAATTTGATGCTCTACTACCAGTACAAAGCTAGGTCGGGTTGCTAGTATAAAACAGAAAAATAAAAGTCCTTTTGTATCGTCACAACAGCAAGCAAAGTAAAGACTAAAAACAAATAATTAGTTAGCTGGGCAGCAGTGAAAGAGTGTCCAACTAATCGGAGATTGGCTCATTCGAGTGTGACCCTGCTCTAAACGCTCCATTACTAGCAGATGCATGTAATCATGAAGCCAGGAAAATGTGCTTACCATATCCTGATCGCATATACTGTAGAATATATCGATGTGTTCAGATAAGACGGAGAGAGGCCGGTGGGTGCTGAGACAAGCGTGGCAAAAGGAAATAGCACTGTAGTCGGTGTGCACCTCTTTTTTAACTCTTTTGTCCATTTTGTTACATTAGATATTATATACACAAACAGTGACAAACTATTGTAATTTACGGGACAAGAACGATGATTGCACCTGATTGCCCTACAAACTGACAGTTGTGGCCCAGCTTTTTTTTCCAATTCGTCCCTCAGGACAGGCTATAGCCCAAAGCCATACTGCCAGTTGTGGCACAGTACAGGGCAAGGCTGCGTTCCGAATCGCGCTCAGAGCACTCGCATTCTTTTTCCTCCTTTTTCCTCTTGAAAGTCGACTCCTAAGAGGAGAAAGGATGCAAGGTGCTGTGCGCTCTAAGCGCGATTCGGAACGCAGCCAGTGTAAGAATATTTGAGGCATATAAAAAACGGCTAGTAGTGGTTGTCATTTGTAAAATTTATACAAAAATACGAGGAGGCAGAAAACAATTTTGTAATACATTAGTAATAAATGTTCTTAAATCCAATTTTATAGTTTTATATTCTGTAAAATGAAAACTGTGCATAATTTCTTAAAAGTTTCTTATATATTTTATCTTAAACAACCTATCCCTGTCTGTCAAATGTCACTTTTAGTATTGTTGGTAAAAAAAAATGGAAATGTATGGCCCTTAGTTCTTGTTTATTCGTTATTCTTGAGTTTTGTCCTAGATTATGTGCTTGTTTTAGCGAATTATTTGGTCACTAAATTTTAGTGTGTGTGACAAAATGGATAAGCTACTTAAAGCTGAGTTCTACGCTGATAATACTGCAATCCCGTATTGCCACGGTTGTCTCAGCACAGACCGCGCTCTCTTAGTCCTGACGGCATATGTTGACGTATTCTACAAAATTTGCGAATATCAGGACGTGGTAAGTACGTTTTACATCGCAACAGCCTATTTGCCTACTGCTGGACACAGGCCTCTAAGAGTTTGGTCTAAAAGTTCCCCTTGCATGCCCTGTAGTAGTGGATTGGGAGATTCACACGTATCTTTGAACATCTTCGCAGGTTCGTATATCTTTCCATCCGATGTTTTCCTTCATCGAAAATCTTGGTGGTTACTTAAAATTTTTATAAGTTTTCTTAATTCACCTGGTGGTCAAGGTGTACCAAATTTTACCTTTTTGTTTTTCATGCTTTGCAATAGTTCTACAGAATAGCGAGGCTCAATCACATTATTTTGTGGTACAGCATACAAATAGTTTAATCATATCTTACTGTACTGACTGACTAAAATTTTATCTGTGTTATTTACAGGTGCACCCAACTGTGACACGGTTATGCTGGGAATGTATGGCATTTTTGAGAAGAGTGAAAAATTTCTCTGAAAAAGTATCTGAAGCTCAGAGATTACTGAAGTACTGTTTAAATAAGCAGGTAAGGTTTGTTTTGATATTATTGTTTACATTGTATGTTTCTTCAGTTTTAAAAGCATTACAACCAAAAAAATATGGTAAACATATCAATAATATCCATTTAGTATGCATAGCTTCTAAATTCAGTCTTTGTTTCTATGGTTTCTTTCTGTCAATATTTTTTTTATTATTCACAGGTTACCTTTCCACATTCCTTAACATCTTTAAAAAGGTCTCAAGTTAACACCGATCCAATAATTTTATCACATGAAGACATAGATGTCAAAGAGGTGAAGATAGAAACACAATTTGATGATGATTCCGACAATTTCAATCATTCAACCGATGATGTTAAAGAAGAAATAGACCAAAAACCAAAGCTTGACAATGTTACGGAAGCTAAGAAAGAAGATACAGATAAGAAATGTCCTAAACCCACGAGTGACGAAAGGACAAAGCAGTTTTCATCAAAATTAATAAGGAAAAGACGAGCTAAATACAGATATGTTAATACCAATCTCAGAAAGCATAGAAGTTATTTGATTGAAACTCTGCCTGTTGAAGAGAGCGAAGTACTGCCAGCATTTGAAATAGAGAGGAATAATAAGGATTTTTTGAAGGCACAACACAAATGTGTGGATTGTGTGGAACAATTCAGTGAAGAGATTGGACTAACGAAACATTTCAAAACACATCATGATAAAGTAAGTAAAAGTAGCGGAACATTTTTGGATTGGTATTTAAGACGTTTGTTTATTAGTTTTGTATTTTTTTATACCTATTTTAGTTAGATGTCGTAAAATACAATCCGGTAGCTAAACATCTAGTTTCTACAAAGGTAAAAAAGTTTGTGTAGAAGAGCATCAAGAGCAATCAAGAAGTGTCTCAGACCCCTTCTACAGAATACATGAAGATAACAAATAGATCACCTTTTATTATAAATCTCCCATGGGATTTGGTTATCCTCACTAAACATCCATACAAAGGCCTCCCCTAGAATTTTCCATTCTTGTCTGTCCATGGCTTTCCTTCTCCACATTGGTCCAGCCATTTCCCTTATCTCATCTTCCCATCTTTTTCTTTGTCTTCCCTTTCTCCTTTTCCCTTTTCCCGTCACCTCCATACTCCATATCTAATATTATACATAGGCTACTTTTTATCCCGGGAAAACGCATAGTTCCCGCGGGAACGCGAAAACCGAATTCCACGCGGGCGAATTCGCGGGCAGAAGCTAGTTAATATTATAAATGCGAAAGTAACTCTGTCTGTCTGTCTGTCTGTTACCTCTTCACGCTTCAACCGCTGGACCGATTTGGATGAAATTTGGTATGGAAACAGATTGGAGTCCCAGGATCAGGACATAGGCTACTTTTTATCCCAGAAGCACACATTGTTCCTGAGGGAACGCGATAACCGAATTCCACGCGGGTAGAAGCTAGTACCTTATACTTTCCGCCAGGCATCCATACCAAATTTCATCTAAATTGGTGAAGCGATTTGAGCGTGAAGACGCAACAGAGATTCAAAGTTGCTTTCGCTTCGCATTTATAATATTAAGTATGGATGTATATAAATGCAAACGACCACAAAGGCCACCTGATGGTAAGCGAACAAATTTCAACTAAATGTGTTAAGTAGTCAGTGCACGGGAGCCTAATATACACCATCAACACAGGCAAGGAGGGGGGCCCATTTAGATTTTCCGCCCCGGGCCCCCGACAGGCTTAGTCCGCCACTGCCGCCAAGGCTCGGTCCTGCGCCGACCACAGCCGCAGGCGGTCGCTACCTTGTATGCCACATTCAATTAGTTAATATTAGAATTTCAACATTTCCAGTCTCTAGGATCGTTCGTGTGCAACGTATGTAACTCCCGCTTCCCAACAAGCGAGTACCTCCTCACTCACTCTTCGAAGCACAATGTGAGACGGCGGTGCAGAGTGTGCGGGGAACGGAGCACAGCGGCCGCTGTGATGGCGAAACACATTAAAGCACACCACCGGATCATACAGTGTATTAGCTGTGGGATGTTTTTCGAGTAAGTTAAGTCAAAGTACATTTATTTGCATAAACATAGGTATTAAGGTGTTCACAATACTATGAAGGTATCACTATGTCTTGCCGTCAGGCATACAAATATTCAAGAAATATTTATTATGCATGCAATACATACTAAAAATTGTCAGTTAAAAACTCTTGCAGGGAATAATAGGCTTTCTGAAATAGGAAATTATACAGTTATTTTATTACATTGGTTGGAGACGCTTCAGCCATTCCAGACTTGAATCGCACTAAGACAATATCATGCTCCCAATCTTCATACCACCACAACAGCCTATTAACGGCCCAGCAGTGAGCACAGGCCTTCTCTCATCATGAGAGGGCTTAGACTATAGTCCCAACGCGGGTCCAATGCGGATTGGAGACTGCGCGTCCTTAAAACACTGCGGCCCATGAACACCAAAATCCTTTGATCCCCCATTAAGAAACCATAAGATCTCGAATGCGTTGCCTACCCTGAGACCTAAGATGGAATGTCTCTGTGCCAGAAATTTCACCAGCTGCCTTAACCCCAACCTAAGTGTGATGAAAAACATTGTGTGTATCACGGGCGGTAGAGGAATTGCAGTCTCGAGTCCTTTTAAAGCCCTCAACCTTCGGTTTCGGGCTTATACATGCTCTCGACTACAATTCCTCGTTTACGGCCCTTAATACACAATGTACTATTTACGCAGCATATCCGTAAAATAACTAAATACCTACTAATCTAATTTATCCTAATCTTAAATTAATGTAATATTTATAACTAAATTCTAAATTTTAATTATTTAGAATTATAAGTTGCTTAAAATGTGTCTAAATCTTGTTTGGCAGCAAAGTACGGCACTTCTACGATCACTACAGATCTCTGCATAAGGCTTGTATTTGCGACGTGTGTGGAAAAAGCTGCGGAACTAAGAAACTCATAGAGAGCCATCTCAAGTAAGCGCTTTAATAACAATACCAATCCATACTAATATCCAAGGGCAGATTTAGAGGGGGTGCCCCCCCACCCCATCACCATCACCCCCCACCACCATCATCCCCATTGTAATATAGTACATTACAGATCTAAATTTACTAGGCTTTACGAATTACCGCCCGTGGTTTGCCTAAAGTTTTACGTCTTGCCTTCGCTAAGAAGTGAGATTTTCTCCACCCGTAGCGGGCAAGGATGATGTAAATATTATCATAGAAGAAGTAAAGTAAACTTAGAATGACAACCTTCAAACAAATCAGCGTACGCCCGAAATAAGTATTAAACGCGATAATAGATGTCGCTGCCTAGGTAGCCTGCATACAAATTTGATCTCCATGAGCAACATCTAGATGGCGCTGTGCAGGCGAAGTATGAAAATTTGAAGCTCCCTGGCTATTTCCGATGTACGCCGTAATAGTACATTACAGACATAAGGCGGTGAATTCGTAAATGTCCCAGATCGCAGGTTTCTGTGGCCCGAACCGGAGGTGAGGGCCATAAATATGCGATCTGGGGCCTTACGAATTACCGCCCGTGGTTTGTCAAAAGTTTTACTTCTTGCCTTGTCCAAGAAGTGAGATTTTCTCTCCGCGTATCGGGCAGAAAATCCCACTTTATGGCCAAGGGTGATGTAATAAATAATTACATTGTCTCTGATATTATTATTAACACGACGTCTTTTCAATGCCCATTTCAACTTCCAGATACCACTTTGGCTATCCGTGCCCGCACTGCAAGAAGGTGCTGAAGAACTCCACCTCTTACAACACTCACATTCAGTGCCTACATAACGAGACCTATAGCGACGACGCGTACTGCGTCCCTTGCGACCTACGGTTTAAGGTAACAACGGTATTATATTTACATCACCCTTGGCCGTAAAGTGGGATTTTCTGCCCGCTACGCGGAGAGTAAATCTCACTTCTTGGCCAAGGCAAGACGTAAAACTTTTGACAAACCACGGGCGGTAATTCGTAAAGCCCCAGATCGCATATTTATGGCCCTCACCTCCGGTTCGGGCCACAGAAACCTGCGATCTGGGACATTTACGAATTCACCACCCTAGGTCTGTAATGTACTATTTTTTTGTTGTAAGTAAAAAGCCGTGGTGGCCTAATGGTTCGACCTACCGCCTCTCATGCAGAGGGTCGGGGCTTCGATTCCGGCTCGCACCTCTAAGTTTACTTATGTGCGAAATTCAATTTGAATTAACCACTGAGCTTTTCGGTGAAGGGAAACATCGTGAGGAAACCTGCACGCATATGCGAAGCAATTCAAAGATGTGTGTGAAGTCCCCAATCCGCACTGGGCCCGCGTGGGGACTATAGCCCAAACCCTCTTGTGATGAGAGGAGGCCTGTGCCCAGCAGTGGGACGCAAATGGGCTGTAGTAGTGTTGTAAGTAATATCTAGTTATTGGCTTTCGTTGCAACGCTACAACAATTTCTGTTTTGCCCAAAGGTTTAACTGGTAGAGAATGTCTTATGGCATTAAGTTCGCCTTTTGTATTAGTTTTTACTAATGTGCAGTAAAGTTTAAATAAATAAAAACGCGCTTTTTACCCGACTGCGCTAGAAGGAGAGTTGTTTTTCGAGTGTATGTATGTATTTATGTATGTATATTTCTTTGGCACGCTCTGTAGCCTAAATGGCTGGATGGATTTTAGCGTGCGAGGTGTCGTTAGATTCGTCTTAATTGTGAGAGTGACACTGGGTATATCAAAATTGCAAAAAAAAACAAAATGGCTGACTTTTGGAGGCATTTTAAACGTTTTGGTCAAAACCTATCGAGTGGGTATCAAAATAAAGGGCTTAATGAACGCTTTACAAATATATAAAATGTGACATCAAAAGTTTGTTTGCAGTCGGTTGTATATTATTTTTTCAAAAATCGAGTTATTATTTTATTAAAAACGAGCTGACCCGGCGAACTTTGTACCGCCTTCATGCGTGACGTGAGCTGTCAATTGTGGTAAGGGCGAATTTATTTAAAACTTGCTTCTACCCGCGACTCCGCCGCGTCCGCGTGGAATTCGGTAAGAGCGTTCCCGCGGGAACTATGAGTTTTTCGGGATAAAAAGTACAAATTACTATATGTTGACCATTGTTATAAACTACCGTCATAGCGACCGCTTCAAGAGACAGAAGTTCGGGGGTTCAAATCTGCGAATCTCCCTGGGAGATAATATATTTTACATCACCCTTGGCCGTAAAGTTTGATTTTCTGCCCGCTACGCGGAGAGAAAATCTCACTTCTTGGCCAAGGCAAGATGTAAAACTTTTGACAAACCACGGACGGTAATTCGTAAAGCCCCAGATCACATATTTATGGCCCTCACCTTCGGTTCGGGCCACAGAAACCTGCGATCTGGGACATTTACGAATTCACCACCCTAGGTCTGTAATGTACTATTACATCACCCCTGGCCGTAAAGTGAGATTTTCTGCCCGCTACGCGGAGAGAAAATCTCACTTTCTGGCCAAGGCAAGACGTAAAACTTTTGACAAACCACGGGCGGTAATTCATAAAGCCCCAGATCGCATATTTATGGCCCTCACCTTCGGTTCGGGCCACAGAAACCTGCGATCTGAGACATTTACGAATTCACCGCCCTGGGCGTGTAATGTACTATTACGTCACCCTTGGCCGCAAAGTGGGATTTTCTGCCCGCTACGTGCAGAGAAAACCTCACGTCCTAGCCAAGGCAAGACGTAAAAATTTTAAACAAACCATGAGCGGCGGTAATGCGTAAAGCTTCAGATCGCATATTTATTGCCCTCACCTTCGGTTCCGGCCACAAACACCTGAGATCTGGGACATTTACGAATTTACCGCCCTACGTCTGTAATGTACTATTATGAACTTGTTTTTCAACAGAACGTGATGCTTTACAAGCGTCATCTCCAAACAGGCGCGGCGCACGCTAGAGAGAGAGTTTACGACAGGTGAGCAAAACGTCACGGCGCTTTATATATCAATGTTATAGATAGGCAAACGAGCGCACAGCCCACCTGATGGTAATTGGTCACTGCGGCCCATGGACGCTGAAATCCTATGATCCCCCATTAAGAAACCATAAGATCTCCAATGCGTTGCCTACCCTGAGGCCTAAGATGGAATGTCTCTGTGCCAGAAATTTCACCAACTCCCTTAACCCCCTACCGGAACACAACAGTGCGAGCACTGCTATTTGGCGGCAGGTTAGCGGGGAAAGACTGTGGTAGCGCCCCGGACGGACCTAGCACCAGGCTCCAAAGCAAAAATTAACTTCAAATCTAGCCACTTAAAGTTCAGTTGTAACTCTATGACGTTTTGACGTTACCTATAGAATCGCTATTCCCATTGCGCCAAAATGTGGCCAATAGGGATGACGACAACTTGTTTTTCCTTAGTCTATCAGGAAGATTATTGAAAAGTATTGGACACGTATTTTTTCTTTTTTCACGTAATCAAACTTATACGGAGATATATTGAGTTGAAATGTCGCGTGACGTCACGGTTAGGTACGATTTATACCTAACGGTGACGTAGTTAGCCCCCACTCTCCAACTTTAATGCGTTTTAACTTAGTCATTCTTTGTTAATTTGATAAAACAAAAAATACGTGTCTAATATTTTTTTATTACCTGACTGACGGACTAATTAGAATTTCGATTTCTTTACCCTGTCGTCATCCCTGTTTGCTGAATAAACGATTGATCGATTGAATTGGTCTATTTTGTACAGATATAAACGCAAATTCCCGTGCCCCGACTGCGGCAAGATGTATTCGAGAAAAAATTACATGGACAACCATTATAGACATGTGCACACCAAGGATAGCAAATATAAATGTGAAGACTGCGATCAAGTAAGTCATCCACAAGAGAAACAAGGAAATTATAGACCCTTTCTAGTTAAGGTGCGTAGTAAGGTAATAAACCCAATTTGGGCACTTTTGAAGATATAAAACTAAACTACTACTACAGTCTATTTGCGTCCCACTGCTGAGCACATGCCTCCTCTCATTACGAGAGGGCTTGGGCTATAGTCCCCACGCGGGCCCAGTGCGGATTGGGGACTTCACACACATCTTTGAATTACTTCGCAGATGCGTGCAGGTTTCCTCACGATGGTTTTGGGGATGGTTGAATGGGTGGTAAATCATCGTGAGGAAACCTGCACGCATGGGGACTATAGCCCAAACCCTCTCGTGATTAGAGGAGGCCTGTGCCCAGCAGTGGGACGCAAATAGGCTGTAATAGGAATGACGACAGGGTGAAGAAATCGAAATTCTAATTAGTCCGTCAGTCAGGTAATAAAAAAATATTAGACACGTATTTTTTGTTTTATCAAATTAACAAAGAATGACTAAGTTAAAACGCATTAAAGTTGGAGAGTGGGGGCTAACTACGTCACCGTTAGGTATAAATCGTACCTAACCGTGACGTCACGCGACATTTCAACTCAATATATCTAATATATAAAAATAAGTCGGGTTTTCCTTCCTGACGCTATAAGTCCAGAACGCACGAACCGATTTCCACGGTTTTGCATTCGTTGGAAAGGTCTCGGGCTCCGTGAGGTTTATAAAAAAAACTAAGGCGGTACGAAGTCCGCGGGGTCAGCTAGTCTCCGTATAAGTTTGATTACGTGAAAAAGGAAAAAAATACGTGTCCAATACTTTTCAATAATCTTCCTGATAGACTAAGGAAAAACAAGTTGTCGTCATCCCTATTGTTGTAGTAGTTAGTTCGAGCCCCGGAAAAGCTATTAGATGTGTATATTTTAACAGTCGATTAAGTGCTGATCTAATTTGGGCATAACGTTCTATTCTGCTTTACCTTTTGTTGCCTAAACTTTTACTATGCAATATATCGGTGGGAAAGTTACTGTATGTATTTTTTTTGCAGCATTTCCTGAACCGCACTAAATATCTCTACCACCGTCGGTTCAAACACGAGGGTGCTCAGAAAAATAAGGACAAACAGTGCAACATCTGCGGGCGAGGGTTCTCTGTGAGTAGCCACTTGTTCATTAATAGCACAGAATATTTAATTGTACTACACACATAATGGCCACGGAATCACCCGCCTGAATCTAGCCGGCGCGCAACTCACGCCCAACTCGCCCTTACCGTCATTTGTTTCATCCGGAGATGGAGAGTGAATCAGTTGGCCCGCGTAGTGGTACACATACATTTACAAGTGTACAGATGTCCTCGCACGCAAACAGACGTCCTCGCACTCAAACATTGACACTTCATTCGAATTGTGTTTGAAATCGTGCTTTTATATTATTAGTTGAGTGGTCACGCGATCATTAGTAGTAGTCACTCGTTTGTGTTAGTAGTCACTTGACTATTAGTTGAGTAGTCACTTGACCATTAGTTGAGTAGTCACGCGATCATTAGTAGTAGTCACTCCTTTGTGTTAGTAGTCACTTGACCATTAGTTGAGTAGTCACGCGATCATTAGTAGTAGTCACTCGTTTCTATTAGTAGTCACTTGACCATTAGTTGAGTAGTCACGCGATCATTAGTAGTAGTCACTCGTTTGTGTTAGTAGTCACTTGACCATTAGTTGAGTAGTCACGCGATCATTAGTAGTAGTCACTCGTTTCTATTAGTAGTCACTTGACCATTAGTTGAGTAGTCACGCGATCATTAGTAGTAGTCACTCGTTTGTGTTAGTAGTCACTTGACCATTAGTTGAGTAGTCACGCGATCATTAATAGTAGTCACTCGTTTGTGTTAGTAGTCACTTGACCATTAGAACCCTCGCCCACGGCGACTTTTTGTAGCGATGCTGCCGCACTACTCATATCGCTATCCTTTTTTATATCAGAGTAAAAAGGATAGCGATATGAGTAGTGCGGCAGCATCGCTATACAATAACGAAAATTGGTTTGAACAAAATCGGTCGCGTAGTTTTTGAGATATGGCATAATTTTTGGAATCATTTCGGTATCTACGGAACCCTTCATATAAGCGAGTCGAACTCGCTCTTGGTTGGTTTATTTATTTGACGCTAATATGTCCCGTATCAGATCCGAATAATTATGGCAACCCTACCCAAATGCAAATGTTTTTTTGCTCCCCAGGAGAACTCCATCTTAATAAACCACATTCGGACTCACTCCGGCGAGCGCCCCTTCGGCTGCGAGTACTGCGGGGCCAAGTTCACGCAGAAATATGCCATGCTGACACACGTCAAGTTCATACACCTCAAGAACAAACGGAAACCCAGCTCGCACGAGTAGTATCATTATATAAATGTAAACATGGTCTAAGAAAACAAGGTCTGCCACTCCGGGCTGTGACACAAGTGACGTCACTATATCAAAATATATGGAGCAAAGTGACATTAGAAAATACGTTCCAATATGCTAATAACGCCTCTTTATAATATGTGTCAAGATAAATCTAAATATATAAAACTCAAAGGTGACTGACTGACTGACTGACTGACGTAGTGATCTATCAACGCACAGCCCAAACCACTGGACGGATCGGGCTGAAATTTGGCATGCAGGTAGATGTTATGACGTAGGCATCCGCTAAGAAAGGATTTTGCAAAATTCCCACGGGAACGGGAAAAATCGGGATTTTACTTTGCGGGGTTCGAAGTTGCGGGGAAAAGCTAGTATTTTATACAAAAGTAAACCTAACACTGAGACTTAAGTGTTAAATTTACTGAGCGCTAAACGGGTGCCCGAGTTGTTCGGGCACCCGTTGTGACGGGCCATTTTTCTCCGACTGATTGTGAATCCTTACTTATAATAGATCAATGGTGAATTAACACTGACGAAAATTTGTGGTGAAAAGGTTTGTATGTCTCTTTATCTGACCTCATAACGAGAGATAAAGACAAAAGAAGCCTCGGATGGCATTACTCGGTCCAGATGTTACTTAAGGGGGTTTACTGCGAAAGTTGGCAACGTTGCAAATAGCTGTCAAATATATCGTTGTTTTCATTAATCTCTGAATATTCCTGAATGAAAACGTGAATTATCGCTCTATGATTGAATAAAACATTAAGTATGAATTGCAACAATCATCATAGGAGCACGAAATTTTTAGGATTATGGAAGTACTATCTTTTGAAAACTTTCCATCGCATTTTCCATGCATTTTAATGTAATCTTATCATTTGAATGCCTAACCAACAAATATAAAACGAGACGCGTCATTCAACCATAGAATGATAACTTCTTTTTGAATTCGGTAATATTGAGAAGTTAATAAAAAGAGCGAAACATTTGACAGCTATATGCGACGTTGCCAACTTTCGGGATCAACCCTCTTAAGGCATTCACTGCCACCAACGCATATATGCGTTTTGCTGACTTTCCCGCAGTGCCTCGAACGCACATGTGCGTTGCAATGTTCCCTTAATGACAGATGTGGCACCTGGCGAAAGTTCGTAAAACAGAAGTGGCAGTGAATGCGTTAACCCAATGCAAATAAATACGCAACAGTGACAGTTCACTTCGCCGGTGTCCGCCAGAGTTGTCATATTTGGCTGTCACGCGCTGCGGTCGTTTTCGTCTCATCCGCCGCTGTCTTTGCACACAGCGAATATATCCCTCTAATCACCACCTCAAACGCAGTCTCCAACGCCAGTGGCGCCCGCTGGTGACCAAAACTACGGTCATTTTCTATGGAGGGTATGCGTTCGGGATCGCAAATTGAAATTCCGAATCCCGAATCGGAATTCCGACAGTATGTTGCCGGTCTAAATGTTATAATAGATGTCGCTGCCTATTGAGCCCATATGACGACTTGAAGTGGATATTGCTCGCATACAGAGCTTTTCAGATGCACGCCGCAATGTAAAGATATTGTCAGTCTATATAATTACCTTGTCTCTGATGATATCCATTTAAAAAAAAAGACCATATTCTTCCGCTGAGGGAAATAGTTAAGGGGAAAGTTGCTATGATTGGACCACTTTACAATAAAACAAGTTGATAACTTGTGACACCTCTCGAATGTATTTATTCATAACCTGAATAAAGTTTCAAACCTCGGAGAGAAAAAAAGGCAAAATGATTTCTCGGCCAGTTGCCTTCTGTGGACCAGGGTCGCCTTGTTTGAACCACCGAGTTGCCTTGAATGGACTTGGAAAATTTATACTACTGGCTGCACAGCCAACGGATCTTTCTTATCTTGAATCGATGAATTAGAAGGATTACGAATGTTCTCTTTTGGGCGTATAAGTTCATAGTACTGAAACACATCTTTATTTAGAGGTTAGATTCATGTCTTCGAAAAGCCATTTGCAGCGGTGCTCATAGAAGCAGCTCGAGGGTACATTTTCCCTAACAGCATAGACACTTGAAAAGTTGTAACAGTTCTTCCAGGATTTTGACGCAGCCATTTTTCTTTTTCATCTATATATACACCTGGGTTGGTTCAAGCACACTTGACGAACTCATGTTCGTTAAATATGGCTGCCGAGCTGTCATTCCATACAGAGATAGTAAAATATTTAACGTGATATTTCATGGAACGGCTTTTGGCTGTCTCAAACTCAACTGAGGATGACGTTTCATGAAAGAGTAATACCACTTCTTCCCTGCCATTCTTTCTGCTTTATTAAATCGATGTTTTATTTTATTTTTTTCTGCTAAGTCAAAGGCCAGTCGTCTGATATCCACCGATGTAACACCGTCCAAACTCTTTTCCATCTCTAGAACGTGTTCACACAGTACCTTTTCTAATTCTGGAGGGATATCACCTTCAGATCCCACTATTTGAACGGCGTCTTTGGCTTTTTGATTGGTCCCATCCAATCTTCGCTTGAGTGTCGCTTTAGGGATACCGTACGTTCTGGAAGCGTCATTTAGACCGGCGGTTTTCTTTTCAACCGCCTCAATTGCCATCTTCATGCTGGTCTCGTTCCACGCGTAATATTTTCTTTTTACTACGGACTTCCTGCAAAAACAATTCAAAATTCAATAATTTATTCAGCAAATTGGCCACATGGGGGCACTTTTACACGTCAGAAAAAGAATTTGCCAGCCCTTCCTAGACGCAATGCTTGAGAAGAAGCGCTGCAACTCAAGCAGAAGGCCTTTTTTCAAAATTTCCACATAGTTGCAAAATTTACATTTGCATTACATGTATAAAATATACATATAGGTACGTACTAAAATTACATTGAAGGAATGTATAGTCCCATTGATCTATTATAAGTAAGGATTCACAATCAGCAGAAAACTGGCCCGTCAAAACGGGTGCTCGAACAGTTCGTCATGAACCGGTACGATTGATATTTAGTCCATATGAATCAATTTGACCCGTAGTATAAAAAAAAAGTTTCGGTGGGGCCCAAGGTCAATTTGTACCTTGTTTGTCTCTGTCTAGAATGCGTACTTGTATTTGAAAACATTTAGGTGGTCCAATCAAAGCGCCGGTCCAATGATCGCAACCCTCCCCCAAAATAGTAAAACAAAGTACAAAGAGGTAATACTCGTATTTGATAATTAGACGTAAGGACTACTAAAAGTGTATGTTTGTTCTGTGTGTGTATTCGTATTTTGTCTATGAGTTTAATTAGCGTTCATTGCGCTGTAACCATATTTCGCAGTCACACTTCATTATGAAGTTGATGACCCTATAAATGATACGCTTAACATTGACCGGTCCATCAAATGTAACTTTCATGTGTTTCATGTCAATATATCAACGTTGTACAGTCGCCATCAGATATATGTGAACAAACAAGGTGATCAAAAATATCGATCTTATTTTCAAGTTAGGGTGCATGTTCACATATTTCTGATCACCCTTGTTGGATCTGATATATTAGATGGCGACTACACAGGTCGATTCAAGAGCTGGCATGGCACGAATGGATTGAATGGGGACTATCGTTTCTTTGCTCACCAGTTGGCGCCACTGTTGACCAAGGTCCAGAGGCATAGCTGTCAAAGGCGACTTTATAAGATCGGCGCCAAAACAAAGTTTTAAAATCTTGAATCTCATTAAGTTTATTAATTATAAATAACTATCATAATATCGAGTAACTATGCCGCAATGTTGTGCAGTTCCGTTTTGTTCAGAAAATAAAAAATCCGCTTCCAAAGCGTTCACACTCATCGCCAAATAGATATATGCGATAATTTCACGAAGGAATTCACTTTTCAACAGGTAAAATAAAGAAATTGTCATTTATGTCACGAAGCCCGCCAAAACCAGTGAAAAGTGAATGTTATTGGACCTCACGCGACACCAGCGCCTCCAGTGGCAAATTCACACACGATAACCCCCATTGAATGAGTGATTTTTGTCTGTGTGCATCACAAAATGATCAAATACAGGTTGATTCAATAAGCGGTAAGTGTTAGTCAACCAGCTCGTCACATAACCGCCAGTCAATATAGCATTCACTGCCACCGACACATATGTGCGTTTTGCTGACTTTCCCGCAGTGTCTTGAACGCACATGTGCGTTGCAATGTTCCCTTAATGACAGATGTGGCACCTGACGAAAGTTCGTAAAACAGAAGTGGCAGTGAATGCGTTAAGCAATATGCATTGTGCAATAAATAATCAAATTCACTACCTATTTATGGAGTTTAATTTCAAATCAGAACCCTCTTTATGCACTCAACAGCAATGAAAACGGGTCCGTTTGTATGGAAAATCCCATACAAAGTGACCCGTTTTCATTGCTGTTGAGTGTTGTCCTAAAATTGTGGACTGTTTCCATTTGTCCCCACTGCGGACTAGTAGATAATCTACTATAGTAAGTCCCGCGCCTACACGATTCAAAATGATCTAAGTATTTAAAAACCGGCGAGGTAAGAGTCGGACTGACGCACAAAGGGTTCCGTAGCATTATCTATAAAAACGGCACAAAAACACATTTGTTGTAGGGGGGGGTCCCATACAACTTTTTTTTTTGCCGTTAAATATTTATTTTATTCAGTTCTTTTTAGTATTTGTTGCTATGGCGGCAACAGAAATACATCATCTGTGAAAATTTCGACTATCTAACTATCACGGTTCATGAGATACAGCCTGGTGACAGACGGGCGGACAGCGACAGCGGAGTCTTATTTATTTATTTAAACTTCATTGCATATACAAAATGTATACAATTGGAGTAATTAATGCCTAAAGGCATTCTGTCCCAGTCAACCATGGGGCCAAGAAATGGAAATGAATCTTAGTATTTAGAGTACCATTTTACCCTTTGGGCTTACCTTACGGAACTTTAAAGCACCACCAACACTTTCAACACAACACATGTTTGACGGCTGTCTCAGTACTTGTGTTCGTGGTGCTTTTTAAATACTTTCCGCAACATACTTTTTAACATTGAAGTGTTTTAAATTGATAAAAGCCGTGGTGGCCTAGTGGTTCGACCTACCGCCTCTCATGCAGAGGGTCGGGGGTTCGATTCCGACACGCACCTCTACGTTTACTTGTGCGAAATTCAATTTGAATTAACCACTGAGCTTTTCGGTGAAGGAAAACAACGTGCCTGCACGCATCTGCGAAGTAATTCAAAGATGTGTGTGAAGTCCCCAATCCGCACTGGGCCCGCGTGGGGACTATAGCCCAAACCCTCTCGTGATGAGGCCTGTGCCCAGCAGTGAGACGCAAATAGGCTGTAGTAGTAGTTTTAAATTGTGGAGGAGCATACCCAGTGTCACTCACAATCAAGACTAATCTTACGACAACTTGTATGTTAAAATCCATCCAGCCATTTAGGCTACAAAGCGTGCCAAAGAAATATACATACATACATACACTCGAAAAACATAACCCTCCTTCTAGCGCAGTCGGATAAAAATAGACTAGATTAGTGGCTAGTAATAACGTGCTAGATTTATTTAGTGCCAAATAAACGGAGGGATATGTCAACAAAATAAACTCAAATAACAATATTAATACTTTACAAATGTAATAATTACAAAAACTCCCTTGAATTTCGAGGGGACAATAACAACAATAGGAACATGATTGTATGAACTGTCAGACGTGTGTTTATTACTGTTGTTACTACAACAATCTCAAGTTTTTTTCTACTCTAAGTACGTGTCTCTTTTTGCTGCCTCCATTTTCATCGTTGTAATTCTTTCTCTTCGTTTGACAGCTCAGTAACTTTTCTATACTTAGCTTTCATTCTTTTCAAGTCTTTTCTACACGTCTGCAAAATTGTCAGGGTTGTCGTTTTTTAAGCGCTCGCGGTACCGTCGCGTCCTTCTGCCACGGTTAAAGCCTTTCTTCTACAAACAATTTCCTTTTCCCCTGTCTCTTTCTACTTTTCTCTTTTTCCATCCTCCATCTTTGCCTTCGTAATTCTTGCTCGGCGTTTGACAGCTCACTGACTTTTCTGTACTTTAATTTAGATTTCATTCTTTGCAAGTTTTTCCTCTTCACTTCTTCTAATTTTTCAGGGTTTTCTTTTAAGCGCTCGCGGTACCGTTCCACTCTTTCTGCCACGGTTAAAGCCTTTCTTCTGCAAGCAATTTCCTTTTCCTGTTTCTTTCTACTTTTCTCTTTTTCCATCCTCCATTTTTGCCTTCGTAATTCTTGCTCGGCGTTTGACAGCTCAGTGACTTTTCTGTACTTAAATTTAGTTTTAATTCTTTCCAAGTTTTTTCGCCTTACTTCTTCTAATTTTTCGGGGTTGGTTTTTAAGCGTTCGCGGTATCGTCGCATTTTCTCTGCCCCTGTTAACGGCATTTTTTTCTTGCTAGTAATTTCCTCTTCTTCTGTAATTCTACTTTTCTCATTTTGCTCCCTCAATTTTTGTCCTTGTAATTCTTGCTCGCAGTTTGACAGCTCGGTATTTTTTATATATTCATGTTTAGATTTCATTCTTTCCAAGTTTTTCCTCCTCGCTTCTTCTAATCTTTCGGGGTTTTCTTTTAAGCGCTCGCGGTACCGACGCACTCTTTCTGCCACGGTTAAAGCCTTTCTTCTACAAGCAATTTCCTGTTCCTGTTTCACTCTACTTTTCTCTTTTTGCTGCCTCCATTGTTGCCGTCGCAATTCTTTCTCGGCGTCTGACATCTCAGTAACTTTTCTGTAGTTGGATTTAATTCTTTCCAAGTTTTTTCTAGACACTTCTGCAAATTTCTCAGGGTTTTCTTTTAAGCGCGCGCGGTACCGACGCATTTTTTCTGCCGGCGTTTCTCTTGTACTAAAAATGAATAAAATACGGCGTGAACTATTTAATGCATGTGCTAAAATGATTAAGAACTAGTGCTTGCATTTTGATACCTACTTGACGTTTTTTGTTTTTATTCTTTGAACGTGTTTGTTGTAAAAAATTGTCATTTTCTCGCCAATGTATAAAAATGGCTAGACTTTTTATAGACATGTGGGCGTGAAGCCGTGGTAGCGTAAAAGGTATTGTTGTGGATACAACTTGGAAGAAAATATTTAATTATTGCAAACTAGCTTCTGCCCGCGACTTCGTCTGCGTGGAATATAAAATTTCCGATAACTTTTATTTCCGACATCCGATTTTATCAAACATAGCTTATATGTTGCTCCAAATGATGCTCTATCTATCCTTGAAAACTGCATTAAAATCGGTTCAGTCGTTTCGGAGATTAACGCTAACAAACAGACAGACAGACAAAGAAAGCGACATACAATTACCCTTTTATTATAGTAATGCTAAACTAAAGCTTCAAAACTTAAAAAAATTAAAAACTTCAATAGCACGTTTTGAAAATCAGCTATTTGTTTATGCATAGGAACAATTTTACTTGGGGCCATTTTATCCAAAAATTTGATATCTTTACATTCGAGTATGTATAATGAATCAGCAGTGCCGTGTCTGTTATTCCTTTTCCTTTCGTTCACATTTGGAGATGGTTTTACACCTCAGAAAGACTCAGAGATGATGATGATGATGAACTTCCTATAGTAGATTATCTCTAAACCTAGAATGACAACTTAAATAAATCAGCACACGCCCGTAAAAAGTGTTAAAATGCGATATTAGATGTCTCCGCCTAGGTGGCAATATGAAAATTTTACCTCCATGAGCTATATCCAGGCTATACAGACTAAGTATGAAAATTTAAAGCGCCGCCTGTATACTGTCGAAGTACGTCGTAATGTAAGGAGATCGACAGTCTATACAATAGGGATGACGACAGGGTGAAGAAATCGAAATTCTAATTAGTCCGTCAGTCAGGTAATAAAAAAAATATTAGACATGTATTTTTTGTTTTATCAAATTAACAAAGAATGACTAAGTTAAAACGCATTAAAGTTGGAGAGTGGGGGCTAACTACGTCACCGTTAGGTATAAATCGTACCTAACCGTGACGTCACGCGACATTTCAACTCAATATAACTCCGTATAAGTTTGATTACGTGAAAAAGAAAAAATACGTGTCCAATACTTTTCAATAATCTTCCTAATAGACTAAGGGAAAAAAAGTTGTCGTCCCTATTTACTGGTTCCTTGCGATGCCACGTGATATGGAGTGTGGAATGTGTCTTGGTAAGGAGCGCAATCTTATATGGCGAAACAGTTGAAAACGTGTCCAGCGGATTTGATAAGCAACAAAATAAAACACACTCTCCTCACCACCGTTTTCACCTCAGCAGCGCCATCTGAAGGCGCTACTGCAGACTATGCGCCTTGATGGCTTGACTGGAGTGGCGACCGCAGCGCCCCCAGTCTACCCAATTTGGTGTCCACTTTTGGAACTATAAAGATTGCGCTCCTATACCTCGTGATTTGCACGTCGTCTCATTGTGACATGCGCAAACTACCGTCAGTGTTTTTACTTTAGTTAACCTTTTCCTCGCAGGCGTTTTCCGTCTCCTTTTTGATGATTTGGCATTGCTTGTTTTGCTTTGGCTTTGTGGCAATTTGAGATCTTGTCCCTTTAGATATGGCAGTGTAGGCGTGTTGGCCTTCACTAAGGCTGCTAACTGGAAGGAGAAAAAAAATACCACCATCAGTTCATCACATAATTCCATTGACCTATAATAATTAATAACATATGGACGAACAGTGCCTAACAGAATGTGTCAAAATATATGGAGCAAACTGACATTAGAAAATACGTTCCAATATGCTAATAACGCCTCTTTACAATATGTGTCAAGATAAGTATTTTATACAAAAGTAAACCTAACACTATAAGACTTAAGTGCCAATTTTACTGAGCGCCAAACGGGTGCCCGAGTTGCTCGGGCACCCGTTTTGACGGGCCATTTTTCTTCGGCTGATTATGAATAACTTATAAATAGATCAATGCATAATTCAAACATCAAAGAACGCCAAACTTATAAAACGAGTGGGGAGCTATAAGAATATTTTGGACAAAAAAAAACAGCTAGATCTCCAAGGAATAGTACATTACTACAGAGGCCGGGAAGGAGGATGTTGCAGGCCGAGTATTATATACGGCCGAACGAAGTGAGGCCGGATAGTTACGAGGCCGACAACTTCCGTTCCCCGCCGATGTATGTATAGTGCTTTTCTCAAACATGCAATGAAATAAATAAATAAAATTTTTATAGCTGTATTGGCAGAATGTCATAGCGAACCATAGCGTAAATATTGCTTGTAATTTTTTTTAAATGGCGGAATGCGAAGATGCTGTGTCACAAATATATGAAATGGAAATTTTAAAAAAGTGAGTTGCCGGCCTTGGCCTGCAACCTTTGTATGAAATCTCATTATAGACCAATTGTCTAGCAGCGCCTGAAACGTGATACTTCCCAGGCTAATAAGAAGAATATAATATCAATATTAATTCATTGCATGTTTGAGAAAATGGAAATTACACGCCGTAGAGCTGAGTTTTCAATCGTCCGACAAAGTTTATTCGTCGAATAGTCCATGCAAAACTTGAATTCGTTCCGGAATTCGAATTTCGTACTACTATCCGAAGAATACATTTTATCTGATTATTGAAAAATCAGCTCTTAATAAAAGATGTTATGAAGCGTATCCAATCAACAAATGGACTATACATGGTGGGTCAGATCCTATAGCAAATAATTAACCCACAGTATCGGCTATCGATTCTAAGTATATTGTATAGGTCTTTAATTTTTTTCGAGTTGGTAATAAAAATAATTGTATATGGGATTGGTTGTGTGAGCGACGCCTGAATCCTATACAATTTTTTTTTTACCAACTCAAAAAAATAAAAGACCTGTATACAATATACTTTTGTCGTAAATCACTTACTATTATATCCTCTTCATTGCCGTAATCAGATTCACACGTGTCAGTCGACTCGTCGATCTCGGGTTCAGATTTGATATTAATATTGCCTTCAAATTGATCAGCCTTTGATAGAATATTACTTGTACCAACATACGTATTAACTTCCGAATCAAAATTATCAAGAGGATCAGTATTGTCATTAGCTGTACTTCCGTCTGTATAAAGATTAGATTCAATGAGATCATGAATGTCGGGCTTAAATTCTTCTGGTTCGATATGAAAATCGAGTTGCTGTTCTGTTTCGAATTCCGGTTCGTCCTTGATATGTATTTCCTCTGTTAGATCTTCGGATGTCTGAAAGGCGAGCGTAGCTTTAGAAATTTGAACGGCGAGAAGGAAGATACACATGCTAGTTATTAGCACGCAGCATGCTTATATTGGACCGGTGGAAGCAAGTAGCACAGGACCGGTCTGATTGGCGAGCCTTGGGGCAGGCCTATGTCCAGCAGTGGACGTCTTTTGGCTTAAATGATGATGATGATGATGATGATGCTTATATTGAGCATTTATTTATTTATTTATTTATTTAAACTCTTTATTGCACAAACAAAAAAATGCAGTGTACAATAGGCGGACTTAATGCTACAAGCATTTTCTACCAGTCAACCTTGGGGTGAAACTGAGAACATTTACTTAGGAGCAAAGAAGTACGTACATAATATCAAGTAAACTGAGAAAGAGTTCATATTAAATAATGAAAAAAGTAATCCAAGAATGTATACCTACACAAATATACATATACCTATATACATACATAACTATTGATAAACACTACATATAAGTACTACTTAAACCATACATATATAAATACCATACAATCAGAAAGGTGGAAAACAATCCGACAAAAAATAAAGAGATCAGCAATGAGAGAGATAATGCTCACGAAGCTTCTCTTTGAAACTGAACTTATTGGGAGCCTGTTGAATAGCGAGGGGCAAGGTGTTCCAGAGTCGCGCCGCCTGGACTGCGAACGAGTCCGAGTAAAGACGAGTGTTGGTGAGGGTAGTGCACAGCTCGAGACTACGTGACGACATTTGCTTTTTTAAGTGTCCTGATTTTCTAGCATGTTAATTTCGAGCATAGAAAATCGCACGGCCGTCGTTTTATGAGCATGCTACCTGCGGCGCGGGTGGAGGGGGCGTGCTTTTACCACGTGTAAACAGGTTAACTAATTAGCATGCTAGTTAGTATCGATCAGTCGTTCGCGTGGAAGCCGTGGTGGCCTAGTGGTTCGACCTACCGCCTCTCATGCAGAGGGTCGGGGGTTCGATTCCGGCTCGCACCTCTAAGTTTACTTATGTGCGAAATTCAATTTAAATTTACCACAGCTTTTCGGTGAAGGAAAACATCGTGAGGAAACCTGCATGCATCTGCGAAGTCATTCAAAGATGTGTGTGAAGTCCCCAATCCGCACTGGGCCCGCGTGGGGACTATAGCCCAAACCCTCTCGTGATGAGAGGAGGCCTGTGCCCAGCAGTGGGACGCAAATAGGCTGTAGTAGTAGTCGTTCGCAGCCTGCGTGTGCACAAAAATTGCGCCAAAATGTCTCGCTGGGGTGACGACAAAACCTTGAAATTTGTTTTCTTACATCGCAACCATGAGTGCCTGTGGAATCCTAGACCACCGAAACAATATTATGAGAAATAATGCATATGAAGATTTGTTAACCAAATGTATGTGTGCTAATAATGAGCATGTGTATATATACCATTGCTTTTAGCATGCTTTTATCAAGATTGACAAGAGCATGCTTATAAAAATCATGCTTATTAGCATGCTTTTAAGCGTGCTATTTTAGAGCATGTGTATTTGTACCTTAAGAAGGTAAACGTACAGTTGGCAAGTTATCTTACCGCGCATTTGTGTGTGTATTGTTCTGTATGGGATTCTGGTTCTATTTTAATATCAGCAGCTTCTGTGCTATCCTGTTTAGACGTCACAGCAGAGTCTTCGGGTATACAATTTAAAATCTACAACAAAAAAAAATGTCATCTTGCTTTTTTATAACATGAGAAGGACGTTTATAATTTTATACAAATAAGCTTACGACTGAAATAAGTGTCCTCGCCCACGGCGATTTTTTGTAGCGATGCTGTCGCGCAACTCATGTCGCTATCCTTTTTACTCTTTAATGAAATGCCTTTAGTAAATGTGATAAAAGATGTCTAGTAGATAGCCTATTGAGCCTACATGAAGAGTTGAAGCGCCACCTGGATATTGCTCGCATACACAACCTTTCAGATGTACCTTTACGCCGCAATATTGGGGAGAGTCGGTTGCGTTGTGACATAGATACTTAAGGCCGGGAGTCGTAGCAATCCAGGCAGTCCAAACAGCAATACCTAAAACCTACCCTATGATGATGATTGGACCTCAACATGGTACTTAATAACTACACAATACTTACGGACACTGAAGGCAAAGCATTTTCTCTCTCTTCTGCTTTGGACTGCAATATGACGCGCTTTTGATTCGGCTTCGAGGAGATCGCCTGAAAAGAAGTGAATTTTATTAATAAAAAAAATCGGTCTCAGGCTGGCAAGTCTGATATTGACCTTGAAAGATGATTCTTTATGTGTTTATATGGCAACACACAACACTCGTCAAACCGTAGTCCAGTACTACTTCTAGAGACAGGTACAATGTAGCGGTGGGCTTGCACCAGGGATCGACTTTATGCCCGTACCTGTTCCTGCTGATTATGGATGCATTGCCATCAGACATAAGAGGAGCAAGCACCCTAGTGCATGCTCTTTGGAGAAAACGCAGCCGGGGTACAGAACAGGTTAGAGAAATGGAGGGAAAAGCTGGAAGGTGTTGGACTGAAGATCAGCAGAAACAAAACGGAACATCTGTTAAGAGATGTGTGAAAGAGGATATATGATTAGAAAGGGTGTAAATTCGGAGTTGACGGGTGATAGAGAACAATGGAAGAAAGGAACAAGTTGTACCGACCCCACGTAATGTGGGATAATGGGAAAGGAGATGATGATTGATGACTATGACTGCACCGCGGTGTTGCCCGATAAACAAATATGAATAGGATAATATAGGATAGGGTTATTTATTAACGAGAAATATATACCTACTCGGTTTTCATTGACAATTATATATCGAAATATTTACATCCTAAGTACCTATATGTACAATTTAAAGTTCATTGAAATAGTGTCGTCGTTTTTTTGATAATTTATAATTAATTAACGGTGTTAAGTAATCTTAACACCGTTAATTCAGTGGATTTTGAAATTATTAACATAAGCGACATTAATATACCGTTTTAATAATGTATTTAAAATTGCCTAATATTTTTCAAGACAATTTCAAAATACTCTTCTAATTTACTTTATCTGTTGTATTTCTTTAAAATCCTTAAGACAGATGGAAACAGATACTTGGGCATTTGCGATCCCCACACGAAATCCAAATGGTTCCACCGTTTTGGCGGCATGACCTCAAAATGCACCACATTTGGCAAAATGTCTCTTAAAGCCGTAGCATCTTTCATGTTGATAAAACGGTCATTTTTCCCCACGAAAAGGGCGACAGGCATTGTGATCACTCTCAAATCATAATCCGGTGGTTCGGAAGAGCCGTATGTGGCCATATTCTTTACCATTCCATAGTCGTATTGGCCGAAACGCTTTCTTAACATCAACTGATCGTAATGCAGCAAAGATTTGACCGAAATCGCTGCCGGGAAGTGTCCTATCAGGACCTTGAAAAATTCGGGCTCAAGTCCAGCAGGATTAGATCCAGCGAAGGGGAAAACGAATCCTCGTCCGCAGAATACGTAGCCAACTTTCCCTTGGCTGCAAGTTAGCTTGATTACATTCGAGAACGTTCCATTGTCCGTCAGGAGCTCTTGCACTGTGTCCGGTAATAACGGGGCAATAAAACGTCCAATTCTCGCGAAGATCGATAAAGGGAACATTGGATGGTTGTAAAACGCGCCAGGTGCTAGCGCGATAGACACTTTGATCTTCTTGTTGTATTCCGGTCTTAAAGAGGTTAAGACGTACTGGGTTGTAGTTCCTTGGGAATGCCCGATGAGTGAGACAGTCTGTCCCGTTTTGTCGTAAATGTAATCTATCATTTCTGGTAAGTCGTAAAGTCCTGACTCGTGGAAACTATAGTTCCAAAACTCCATATCATTATCAGGGTCAAGCCTGATATGTCTTCGGGAGTACTTGTTCCCTCGTTCGTTCAGAAACCAGACGTCGTATCCCGAGTTTGCCAAGGTGATCCCCAAGGAGCCACGTCCTCTTAGAATGTATGTGTCAGCGGTATCGCCCAATCCGTGAATGAGTAAAACAGGAGGTCTTTTCCCTGGGATACGGAATACATACACATACATACATACATAATATCACGCCTTTTTCCCATAGGGGTAGGCAGAGACCACTTCTTTCCATTTGCTACGACTCTTGCATACTTCTCTCGCTTCTTCAACTTTCATCCCGTTCCGCATACATGCTCGTCGGTTTAAAGTACTTTTGACCTGGCCTTTAATCAGATTGTCCTGAATTTGATCCAAGAACATTCGCCTCGGTCTTCCTCTTCCAGCACCTCCATTCACACTAGCCATATAAATACGGAATACAGTGAGAATATACCCGTCTTCAGTTACAATGTGGTACTGTTCAGTACTATGGCCATATTTCTTGGTTAATTGTGTGAAGTTTAATCTACCGTCTTCCGGCAGAGTTTCCGAGGCCGTTGCCAACGCTGATCGGAAGCTGGGTTCGCAGGTTTTGAGGATAGAAAGGAATAAACAAATAAATATCGTGCCGCAAACAAGGATCGCCATTTCGATCGTTCGATCAAATGAATACTAAGATGGAATTTAAAATTATATACTTAGGTATTTCATGTAATTATGCATTTCCGAAGGTCTAAATGTTGAATATTTTAATATTTTAAGTCAAAGGTTATCTCTGGTTAAAACTTTGAATTCATCATTGATTATTTTTACACAGATGTCAATTAAAAAAGGTAATGTATGTAATGTTTTTAAAAAAGCCGGGGTGGTCTAGTGGTTCGACCTACCGCCTCTCATGCAGAGGTTCGGGGTTCGATTCCGGCTCGCAGCTCTAAGTTTATTTATGTGCGAAATTAGATTTTAATTTACCACTGAGCTTTTCAGTGAAGGAAAACATCGTGAGGAAACCTGCACACATCTGCGAAGTAATTCAAAGATATGTGTGAAGTCCTTAACTGTCCCCGCACTGGGCCCGCGTTGGGACTATATAATATTTATATATTGTATACCTGGATTGACACATAGGCTACCTATTATCCCGGAAATCCCGGAAAATACCAGAATCTCACTAGATGGAAGAAGACTTTGGATAGAAATCCCGGGAATCCTACAAATCCCGTAATTCCGGGAATCCCACAAATCCTGTAATGCCGGGAATCCCGGAAAAGGTTTTAAAAATATCCTGGAAAAAGGGCTTTGGAAATATAGTGTTTAATTGCCTGCAGACGAAGTCGTGTGGGTAAAAGCTCGTGTAGAATAAATTTAAATTTTCAGCCATTTACTGGAAGAGATTCTTTTGGAGCTTTGCAGTAAGCTCGCCTATTATACTCGTTTTTTTAATTTTCTGTTCTTTATTGTACCTATGTATGAGTAGTATTTAAAACTCGTGAAGGTAAGGCGAGTCCGTCTAGTCTAGTAGTGATTTGACCTATTTTATTTTTCAACCGACGAAAAAAAGAAAAAAAGGAGTAGGTTCTCAAGTCGACGCGTATATATATATTTTTATGTATGACCACGCATAATTCCGTCAATTATAAACCGATTTTTAATCGAAAGGTGGCACCTCCGAATTGGTCCCATTTTAATTTGGTTTAGTTCTGATCGTGGGATCCATGAAAAAATGAGGGAACTCCTCGAAATTGTGTTCAATCTGGTCTCACTGTAAACTTGTCAACAGACTCAAAGGAGCCCAAGATACAGGCCCAGCCTAGTTTGGAATCCATCAGATAATTCCGATTATTATTTGTAACCCGTGTAACCTTGTTAAATAAAAAAAAAAAATATCTAGTGTTAGACGGATTCTTAGCCACGTCACTAGTTTGACAAGACTATGAGTAGAACGGGACGCAAGGTGTCACGCTAGCGGCACCTGTCAGAGTGGGATAGGACTGTCATCGGAGACTTGGCGCGTCTTCTACGCGGCTCTAGATTGAATTTACCTTACGAGTGGAAATTGTAGTGGTTTACATGAATATATATCGTATTTATTATAATCGGTGCTTTTAATGACTTATTACTAGGCAAGTCATACACACGGTTTTTTGCTTCTGCTGTTTACTCTCCTCGCAACCCTCGCCATCCCTGCTGTCGTTTTGCCCCCCAACGTCTGCCGCACCTCACGGACGGTTGGGCATAAAGCTGACGACCTATAGTAGTCTGTGCTTGACATTTTAAAAAGTACTTACTTTTGATGAATTCTTAACCTTCTCCTTCAGTAGAAGCAGATTTTGCACCCCGGTGACGGCTATTTTTTGAAATTGAAGTACTGCATCCAATAACTTATTGCATTCGCAGCACATTAATATGACCATCTCTCTCAGGTGAAGCTGAAATCAGAATATACTATTTACTACTAGTAGCGGTTCTAGGGGGTGTGGTCAGGGGGTCATGACCGGGGGGGATAAAATCGGACACGGAAAAAACATAGAATATATATGGACATTCAAAAAGATGGCCTTTTTACCACTTATGTGACTCATGACCCCCAAATATCTTAGTCTGGGACCGTGCCTGCTACGTCCCACTGATGGGCACAGAGCTTCTTCAGAAAATCCGGACTACAATACTCATCTGGTCCCAGGTTATAATGGGGACTACACATACGACAATAATTACTTTAATGATGCAAGTACTAAGTAGTTTTGTTGCAATGGTTTTCGTCAACAAAAAGCTCAGTGGAAAACTTTCAATTGGACTATGCACATAAAGAGCATGGTTTGAGATGAATTTGAACCCCAGATCATCTGTATGAGAGGCGGTAAATCATACCACTAGGCTATTTTTAGGTAACTTCAAAAAATTAAGGACAAACGTCATGAAACTTCCCATTTTGTTACCATTTTTATTTCAATTTTATTACTTTAAAGTCTTTCTAGGCTTGAAAATTAAGGGTGAGATAATGTTGTTATTGTTACATCTTAATTATGTACGAACTGGCTTCTGCCCGCGACTTCGCCCGCGTGGAATTCGGTTATCGCGTTCCCGCGGGAACTATGCGTTTTTCCGGGATAAAAAGCAGTATTATAAATGCGAAAGTAACTCTTGTCTGTCTGTCTGTTACCTCCTCACGCTTCAACGGCTTGAGCGATCTGGATGAAATTTGGTATGGAGATAGTCCCGGGAAAGGACATGCTACTTTTTATCCCGCAAAAACGCATAGTTCCCGCGGGAGCGCGATAACTGAATCTACGCGGGCGCAGTCGCGGGCAGAAGCTAGTAGTATATAAGTATGGATAACGTACCATTCAACTACAATAATGAAAAAAAAATGGTAACAAAAAGGAACATCTCTGTTGGTTGGTATAAAAAATAATTACCACGGACGTTACAGCGGCCAGTATATTCTTTCGTTCTTCATTCAGGGATATTAGAGGAGGTACAGATTTAGTACAAATCGCGCAAACAAATAATATTTTGTTTTCCATTTTGTAAGACAAATACTAAACGATATGATAATAAACAAACAAAATGAATCAACAACACTATTGGCTCTGTGCACGAGTTCAGCGCCCCCTAACGTCCGCAACTTTGTTGGCTCCGTCTTTGTTGACATATCCAAAATAAAACACTTTATGAATCAATTTGAGGTATGTACACCTCATTTGATTTGAATGACCAAAAATGGTTTCACGACCCTTTCTCCACCCAAATCAAGTAATTTTGGAGATAAATTAATACATAATTTTCGAATAAATAATATTTTGTCGCGATTAAATGTGAAAACGTCAGAGCCAAGAGCCAACAAAGTTGCGGACGCTAGGTGGCGCTGAACTCGTGCAGAGCCAATAAGTTTCTCATCATTACGGATTGATGAAAACCCAGTAAAATCAGTTGTTTCTGTTGAAGTTGCCATATCTGTATATATTTTTCGAGAGGCATTACATACTTTGTCCTTCATTTCTTTGTAATTTTTAATATAATCGTCGAGTTGTCTATTTCTGTATGTACTTCCGCATCACATACTTGGTTATAAATATATCTATTACATGTAAATGTGTTTTCTGCATTGTTGAATTTCGAAAATATATCAACTTGACATCCCTGATCACTTTTTAAAGTCAGTTGATGACATACTGTTTCAGATGAGTGAATAAGTGGTTGGTTGGTCGGTATGGTCGTGGACAGTTTAGTCTTTCTCCGTTCCATAAAAGTAAAACGTCTGTATCGCGACATGGCTACGGATCCCTTTAACACCGAAATATCGTCGGTGCATAACTGGGACTGGCTGACTCGTCTGATTTCTTGCCACCAATAAAATGATCACTGCATATCAAATCACTTTGTTTTGGGTACCATGGCGATCCATCATCACTGAAATGAAATTGCATTTTATGTAAGTAAAATATATTCTATAAGAGTAATATCAAATACAAGATTTAAATAAGGTTTATGCTACTTACTTTTTTCTCTTGACGGCAACTATCCAGTTCTTGGATTGTTCAAGCTTCCAAGTTGCTGTTGGGAATCGATAAAACTTGCATTTGCTATTTCTGCTAGTATTTTTGCAATTCACAACACAACAACTGCTGTGACCCATTTTTGTCGGCGGAATAATGTGATGATTAGTAACAAAGTCTATTCTATTCTATATAAATTAATGGCTTCCGTCTTGGACACTTCGCCAATATCAAAATAAGGGCCACAGGCCTGCAAGTTGTTTGGTAATAAAGGTAAATGTACGGTGTAAATGATTAATAAAATAACATTGGAGAGACTCAACAAGCATCAACGTCCATCTTGGGTGACGGCCATTGAGAAACCCCTGACGATTACCCCTGCGTTAGTAACAAAGTCAATTCAATTTTTGGGTTATATGGCCCCCATTAGTGCGGTGAGTCCGCCAATGTAGTAACAAAGTCTATACTTTGATATGGTATGACAGATGACAGAGCCAACATTATTATTACTTTTGGCCATTATGAGCGATGCGATCGATTATATTATCCCCACCTAGTACTTCGCACCCAGCGAATAAGACCTAAATCAGACCATCACATGCTATTCATATTCATATTGTATTTATTGCAATCCAAGAATATACAACACAAATAAATACAATATTCAGTAAGTACATTTTGGAACCCAATATAAATATATAATATATTCAATTTTGCTATTTCTTCCTACTAACATAGTTTTAAGGTAACATGTATTTGTAACTAACCTTCATATGGACATATGTCCGAAATAAATCATTTATTATTATTATAAATATATATATTCTATATAAATTAATGGCTTCTGTCTTGGACACTTCGCCAATATCAAAGTAAGGGCCACAGGCCTGCAAGTTGTTCGGTAATAAAGGTAAATTTACGGTGTAAATGATTAATAAAATAAAATTGGAGACTCAACCGACCACAACATTCTATTCTATACAAATTAATGGCTTCTGTCTTGGACACTTCGCCAATATCAAAGTAAGGGCCACAGGCCTGCAAGTTGTTCGGTAATAAAGGTAAATGTACGGTATAAATGATTAATAAAATAAAATTGGAGAGACTCAACCGACCACAACATTCTATTCTATTCTATACAAATTAATGGCTTCTGTCTTGGACACTTCGCCAATATCAAAGTAAGGGCCACAGGCCTGCAAGTTGTTCGGTAATAAAGGTAAATGTACGGTGTAAATGATTAATAAAATAAAATTGGAGAAACTCAACCAACACAACATTCTACAATCCCAATTCCACAACACTTTTTGACATTTAGCTTTTTTTTTAAATCAAGATGCACAAAGTGTAGGATAAATTTAACAAAACAGCCAAGACGGTAATTTTTAGAAAAAACTCATTTTAGTATGGTTTTAGTATATTTCACAATGACTTCTTTCTTGTCCTGTTTCCCTTTTGAATTTTTAGTGTTGTTGTTTTGAGTAGTTTCACTTATATAAAACCTATATAGTACTCGAGTCTTAAAAATACAGTATACAGGTTAACAACGTAAATTGGATCGCTTATAGACTGTCAAACCAAACTATAGCACAGAACTAGCACGCGCTACAGCCACAGATTACACATATCTTCTAATCTGTGGTAAGTTATGTCTCTCACAGCTGCACAGCCAGCTTAGTACAGTGCTGTTTCATGCTTTATTTTTTGAATTCAATTTGTAATTTTGGATATTTTGTCATAATTCTAATTAAAAATTAGACATGAATAGCGACACGGTCTGTCAGGCATGTCTCAGCCATGAGAGAGAATTATTTTGTGTGCAAAAGTTAAAGTGTTCATTGATCAATGAGCTCTATGTTTGTATACAATTCCAATTCTATATTTATGCACTGTTTACCTTGTATTCATATATGTAGAAAATATTCAATTACTAGATAAACTTTGTATTTTTTTTTTAAATTAATATTTATTTATTTTCAGGTAAATATTGGAGGTGGAGTATGCTGGGAATGCCGAAGTATGTTTCTTAAGTTTTCAAGATTCAGAAAGCAAGTTGCATTAGCCCAAAAAATGTTGTCAGATCCTAAAAAGGTAGGTTCAGATTAATGAAATGTGTGTGAATTTTTCTTATCTCCCTTTTGCTAGGGGCAGGGGCAGGCAGGATGTCAAAATAGGTATCAGAAATTTCACTTCATTATAAATTAATTTCTTCCAGACTCAAAGTTTAAAATGCTTAAGCAACCTATCCTTTTCACAAATTCATACATTCTCCCAGGACGATGGCCATGATCACGTCAACTCTGTAGCAATCTTAGAAACGGACACCATGCAAATAGGGATTAAAGATGAAATTGTTGATCTCAAAGAAGATTTTGAGTTTTACCATGATGAAAGTCCGAATACTAATGAAGCTGATGTCTACAAACAAGACAAAGACATAAAAAAAGAGCCGTCAAAAAAGGATGAAAAAGTAAAAAGAAAAATCAAATGCAAAAAAAGGATTAAGAAAATTAAATTAGATCATGAATCGGACTATGATATTGTTAAGGAGAAGTTTATAGAAATAGAGTTGACAGAAGAAGAGATGTTAAAAAGCAGAGAGGAGAAGAGGAGCCATCCTAATTTCAAGAAGTTGCCATATAATTGTGATAGTTGCGTGCTAGGCTTCACAAGGAAAGAAAATTTTGAAATTCATATGGAAAAGAAACATGATAAGGTATGTCGATCCAAGTTATGTCAATTTAACTAAATATTGCACCTTATAAGGTTTTTATAGCTCTGGGTCGGTTCAATGGGGACTATCGTTTCTTTGCTCCCCAGTTGGCGCCACTGTTGACTAAGGTCCAGAGGTATAGCTGTCAAAGGCGACTTTATAAGATCGGCGCCGTAACAAAGTTTTAAATCTTGAATCTCATTAAGTTTATTAATTATAAATAACTATCTTCATATCGAGTAGCTATGCCGCAATGTTGTGCAGTTCCGTTTCGTTCGGATTTTTTTCTTTTTTTTTCAAAGAGTTCACATTGATTGCCAAATAATCCATATTTGCGATAATTTCACGAAGGAGATCACTTTTCAACAGGTAAATTAAAGAAATTATCATTTATGTCACAAAGCCCGCCAAAACCAGTGAAGAGTGAATGTTATTGGACCTCACGCGACACTAGCGCCTCTAGTGGCAAATTCACACGCGATAGCCCCCAATCCTTAACTGACCTTAGTGACCTTAGTCTAATTTTTGTAAAAGTGGTCAATTTGCTGAATGAATGATTCATTGATTGATTTGATCTCAGTAGTTTAAGGAGATAAAACATGGATTGGATTTGGGCCTCTTTTTAGGGTTCCGAACCTCAAGAGGTTAAAATGGAACCCTTATAGGATCACTCGTGTGTCTGTCTGTCCGTCTGTCACAGTCGATTTTCTCCGAAACTACTGGACCAATTAAGTTGAAATTTGGTACGTGGAAGTAAGTTTGTGACTCAAAGACGGACGTGTAACGAAAATAAATGAATTTTAGACATAGACCCTATTTTTAGGGGCTAAATTTGAAAAAATATTAATGAAGTTTTTCAAACTGTATTGTGTGACACATCAAATGAAAGTACTTTTTATGAGGATCTCAAATATATATTTTTTATTTCTTTTTGATCAATACTTTTCGAGTTATTTAAGAAAACAGTCGAAAAATGGCCATCCCCCCCCCCCTATCTCCGAAACTACTGGACCTTAGAAAAAAAACGGACTATAGTTATTGACCTATAGATTACACGAAAATTATTAAGAAGTCCATGCTATTTGAAATCTATCATATAAAAGAGCTTATCCTGTGAAACGGTTTGAAAATGACGTCATTGATAATAATCAACCCTCTCCACGCGAGTTTAACTCGCTCCTTGGCCGGTTTTTTTCATTACCTGTGTGTTTTTGATGGAATATATGTGCATATAGTTAATACCTTGTAGCTGCGTGAGGCATTTACGTTCTGTTACAGAGCAGTGGAAAACACATCTGTCCAGTTTGTAAAATTCACCTCACCTCTCCGACATCTTTGGCCAAGCACGTCAAGAAACACTATCACTGCTTCAGATGTAAGCTGTGTACCTATGAGACAACGGAGCTATGGTCCGCCTTAAGTCACTGCAAAAGCAAGCACAGTAAGGATTCTGAGAATTCCATACACTGTTCACAGTGTAGTTATGTTGCCAAGTTAGTATTGTCTTATAATCCGTGGACTCGAAAAAAAGTTGATTAAAAAAAGATAATTTTTTTTATATTTTACGCGGTCTGGATTTGTTGTGTGACTTTGACATGCGTGTGTGTGTTTGTCTGTGACTTCATAGAGTCGAAACGTTTTATTTTTTTTATTGAATGAAACATTTCAAGAAACATTTCATTGCAATACAATCTAGTCTTAAGACTAATAAGTATTTTAAGTCTGACATAAACTGCTAATTAAATGTAAACTAAGAATGTGTCCATTAACACTTTTCTTATTGTCTCTATTAAGGCGAAGTCACTTTGTTATTGTGTTCAATAGAATAATAATTCACTCACCGCAGCACTTAAGTAATTAATACTACCCTTAACTAACTCGAAAGGTTTTATCCTTTTCAGTCTCCTGTCGTAACAAATGAATCGATTTTGAGTTAGATTTTTTTTTAGTTGATAGTTGAGTTAATCTAGTGCTCTTAGTTATATCTGAAGAAAATTCGGTTTGAAAATTATGAGTTGGTTGTTTAAATGCGGACACAAATAAATTCATTACCATCATCATCATCATATCAGCCGATAGACGTCCACTGCTGGACATAGGCCGCCCCCAAGGCGTGCCACTCCGACCGGTCCTGTGCCGCTCGCATCCACCGACTTCCCGCGACCTTCACCAGGTCATCGCTCCACCTTATTGGAGGTCTACCGACAGCTCGTCTTCCGGTACGCGGACGCCATTCGAGAACTTTCTGGCCCCATCGGCCGTCAGTTCTACGAGCAATGGGTCCCGAATAAATTAATGTTCGTTTATTCGTGTCCATAGAAAAAATATAATAAAGAAATAATTTTTAGAACACACGAGGAGTTGACGGAGCACACGAGAACGAAACACGCACTCATTTGCACCGAGTGCGGGGAGAAATTCAAAGGGCAAAACACACTGAGATCACACATTCGGTGAGCATTAGAGTAGTGCCACCGGTTTTTAAATAATCTTTTTCAAGTTGGTAATATAAATATATTAAAAAAGTAAAAAACTAAGCAACGCGCTTTTGTTTCAATGCGCTAAAAAGAATAAAATGAACTTTTCCTTAAAAACTTCTATCAACTTATAACGTTATTAGTAAGTTATTACCTACGAAATTTATTATGTTATAAAAGTATAATTACCTGTGATTTTCAAAATCAAATACGAGTAGGTAGCTTTTGTAACATAATACATTTCGTAGCTACTACTACTACTACAACAGCCTATTTACGGCCCACTGCTGAGCACAGGCCTCCTCTCATCACGAGAGGGTTGGGCTATAGTCCCACCGCGGGCCCAGTGCGGATTGGGGACTTCACACACATCCTTGAATTACTTCGCAGATGCGTGCAGGTTTCCTCACGATGTTTTCCTTCACCGAAAAGCTCAGTGGTGAATTCAAATTGAATTTCGCACATAAATAATTTCAGAGGTGCGAGCCGCGACCCTCTGCATGAGAGGCGGTAGGTCAAACCACTAGGCCACCACGGCTTTTTTCTAACATCCCTACATTTCGTAGGTAATGACGTTATTAAGTTGACTTGAAAAATATTCGCCAATTTTGTTGGCGAATGCGAATACAAATATGTAATAAGCGTATGTACGCCCAGCCGCGTGCACGGCAAGCCGGCGCCGCACGCGTGGCGAGCTGTGCGCGGCGGCCGT
>OZ020299.1:3929274-4073346 GCA_963971205.1 Aethes cnicana
CACAGCGAGAGGAAGGTGAGTGTGTCTCTACTCAAGGCCGTCTAAAAGCGCGCTACGCAGGGGGTGTTGCTCCTCACAGCCTTGCAAGCAGAGGCTGCCGCAGTGGTGTTGCCGTGGAAGTAGTACCTACTCATTACAACTGGAACTGCTCATTAGTGCGGCTGTATTGAACGTTGAGAGACTCACTGACTCGATATTATAAATGTCTGTATATTTACTTCCTCAGGTACCAATGTGAAGTGTGCAACAAAAAGTTCACCTCGAAGGTTTACTACAAGCGGCATTACGCGTTTTTTCACCAGAAGAGCTCCCCTTTTAAATGCGAGCAGTGTAATCAGGTAAGTTTTATGACTACGTGGTAAAGTATGGCCCAGTATGGGTTTGATGGTGTGCGCAATCCTGAATCCCATAGGTATGTACCATAGAGAAATGAGACAAGAAGAGTAGCAGAGCCCATACTGTAGTGCGTGCTTCGAAACCCGGGTTAACACTAGATCGACATCTAGCGTCCAGTGGCTGAAGCCCGATTACCCGACCGTTTAGCAGTTGCTACCGCTACTTGAAACTAGATGGCGAGCCGAACGCAAAGCATATTTCATTGCTTAACACTTTACAACTTAAAACCCGCAGTCTCTGTGTAATAAGAGGAATTCAAAAAAGAGTTCTAGTTATAATATTAGATGTAAATTGTTTAGAAATACACTTTGCGCTCGGCTCGCCATCTAGCTTCAAGTAGCGGTAGCAACTGCTAAACGGTCGGGTAATCGGGGTTCAGCCACTGGACGCTAAATGTCGATCTAGTGTTAACCCGGGTTTCGGAGCACGCACTACAGTATAGACTCTGCCACTCTTCTTGTATCATTTCCCTATGGTATGTACTTACTAATTTTTTTTTACCAACTCGAAAAAAAATTACATCCTAAAAACATGCTTAGAATCGATAGCTGGCTCTGTGGGTAAAATATCAGCATAATGTTTTACTTGATCCCGATCCACAGAATATTTAATAGTACTACATACAGAATGGCCACGGAATCACCCGCCTGAAACTAGCCGGCGCGCAACTCGCCCTTGCCGTCATTTGTTTCATCCGGAGATGGCGAGTGAATCCTTGGCCCGCGTAGTGGTATACACACATTTACAAGTGTACAGACGTCCTCGCACGCAAACATTGACACTTCATTCGAATTGTGTTCGAGATCATGCTTTTATAGGCCGTGTCCGCCGTGTGCCCGAACTGTCCCAGTTAATAAACACTGTGTATATATATTTTCTCAAACATGCAATGAAATATTGATGTTACGTTCTTCTTATTAGCCTGGGAAGTATCACGTTTCAGGCGCGGCTAGACAATTGTTCTATAATAAAATTCCATACAAACGTTGCAGGCCTAGGCCGGCAACTCACTTTTTAGGGTTCCGAAGTCCACAAGGAACCCTCATAGTTTCGCCATGTCCGTCCGTCTGTCCGCACTATTGCTCGGAGATGCTTAGGTCTAGAGAGCTGTAATTTGGCATGAATATGCATATTAGTTATGCTGACAAAGTGGTACAATAAAATTTTGAAATATATTTTTTTATAGGGTACCTCCCCTACTCGTAAAGTGGGGATGTAATTTTTTTTTCTTGCGTACCCCATGGTGCGGCATATCGTTGAATAGGTCTCGAAAAAATATTGTGGGTTTGTTAAAACCATTTTTTGATTAAGTGATGCGTTTGTGAAATATTAAGCTTTAAAGTGCTATTTTTTGTTAGAGTCACGTGTCCCCCCCCCCCTGCCAGCTAAATGGTGGTATTTGGATGGCTGAAAAAAATCACGGTTGTGGCATATATAACGTAGTTGAAAGGAAAACTATCAGAGCTAAGTAGGCTGTACAAACTTACGAGTAATAGTCGACCAACTTATAATGATGATTTTTCTCGAGCGGCAGGGGAGTCGGGCGGGCACGTCACACCACAGGCTAGCTAGATGCTAATAAGTCTTAGAAAGGTACTGTGGGCATCGTCAACTTCGGAACCCTATAATTTGCGCGTGGCCCGACACGCACTTGGCCGGTTTTTTTTAATTTCCATTTGATATATTTGTGACACAGCATCTTGGCATTCGGCCATTTAAAAAAAGCTACAAGCAATATTTACTCTATGGTTTGCTATGACATTCTGCCAATACAGCTATTAAAAAAACATGAACTATATTTGCTACATAGGTATCGCTGTTTTATTTATGTAAAAAAGGCAAAATATATTATACGTACATAAAATATTTCTTTATTTATTTATTTCATTGCATGTTTGAGAAAAGCAATAGTGCTTTTCTGTGCCGATGTATGTATAGACATACATCGGCACAGACGACTTCCCGGCCTCTGTAGTAATGTACTATTATGTCCCTCCAGCTGTTCATATCGGAGTGGCGCCTGAAGAACCACCGCCAGCGGCACCACGGGCTCGCTCGCAGCAGGGACCACGCTTGCAGCGATTGCGGGAAGAAATTTTTCGTGAGATCCATTCATTTTTATAATCTCATCATCATCATGTTTGCCAAAAGACATCCACTGCTGAACATATAGGTATAATTGTTACATCTATAACGCAAATAGGCTGTAGTAGTAGTAGTTACAATCTATAATTATGACGACAGGTTTGGCTCAGTTGGTAGTGACCCTGCTCACTGTTCTGACTGACGCGGGTTCGAATCCCGCTCGGGGCAAACTTTGTGTGAATAGCACAAATGTTTGTACTTGGGTCATGGATGTTTAGTATTTATTTATGTATGCATTTCTCTATATAAGTATTTATATGTACAAGTACAGTCGCCATCAGATATATGTGAGCGAACAAGGTGATCATAAATTTCGAAACACGACCTTGTTGTCAAGACGTTACAGTGCATGTTTAAACTTTATCACTTGACCTTTTTATATTGCTAGTTGTATGAAAATAACCCGTTTTTTTTCCAGGACACATCTACGCTAAAAGCGCATCATCTGACCCACTCCAGCCAGCGTTCGTTCATGTGTGAAGACTGTGGGGACACCTTTAAACAACGCCCAGCGCTGTACAACCACGTTAGACTAGTGCACAAGGGAATTAAGAGGCAGACTACTCAATAAGCTCGGTCTAAATCAAGAGGCAGAACTACTCAATAAGCGTGGTCTAACTCAAGAGGCAGACTACTCCATAAGCTCGGTCTAAATCAAGAGGCAGAACTACTCAATAAGCGTGGTCTAACTCAAGAGGCAGACTACTCCATAATCTCGGTCTAAATCAAGAGGCAGAACTACTCAATAAGCGTGGTCTAACTCAAGAGGCAGACTACTCCATAAGCTCGGTCTAAATCAAGAGGCAGAACTACTCAATAAGCGTGGTCTAACTCAAGAGGCAGACTACTCCATAAGCTCGGTCTAACTCAAGAGGCAGACTACTCCATAAGCTCGGTCTAAATCAAGAGGCAGACTACTCCATAAGCTCGGTCTAAATCAAGAGGCAGAACTACTCAATAAGCGTGGTCTAACTCAAGAGGCAGACTACTCCATAAGCTCGGTCTAAATCAAGAGGCAGACTACTCCATAAGCTCGGTCTAAATCAAGAGGCAGAACTACTCAATAAGCGTGGTCTAACTCAAGAGGCAGACTACTCCATAAGCTCGGTCTAAATCAAGAGGCAGAACTACTCAATAAGCGTGGTCTAACTCAAGAGGCAGACTACTCCATAAGCTCGGTCTAAATCAAGAGGCAGACTACTCCATAAGCGTGGTCTAACTCAAGAGGCAGACTACTCCATAAGCTCGGTCTAAATCAAGAGGCAGAACTACTCAATAAGCGTGGTCTAACTCAAGAGGCAGACTACTCCATAAGCTCGGTCTAAATCAAGAGGCAGAACTACTCAATAAGCGTGGTCTAACTCAAGAGGCAGACTACTCCATAAGCTCGGTCTAAATCAAGAGGCAGAACTACTCAATAAGCGTGGTCTAACTCAAGAGGCAGACTACTCCATAAGCTCGGTCTAAATCAAGAGGCAGAACTACTCAATAAGCGTGGTCTAACTCAAGAGGCAGACTACTCCATAAGCTCGGTCTAAATCAAGAGGCAGAACTACTCAATAAGCGTGGTCTAACTCAAGAGGCAGACTACTCCATAAGCTCGGTCTAAATCAAGAGGCAGAACTACTCAATAAGCGTGGTCTAACTCAAGAGGCAGACTACTCCATAAGCTCGGTCTAAATCAAGAGGCAGACTACTCCATAAGCTCGGTCTAAATCAAGAGGCAGAACTACTCAATAAGCGTGGTCTAACTCAAGAGGCAGACTACTCCATAAGCTCGGTCTAAATCAAGAGGCTGAACTACTCAATAAGCGTGGTCTAACGCAAGAGGCAGACTACTCCATAAGCTCGGTCTAAATCAAGAGGCAGAACTACTCAATAAGCGTGGTCTAACTCAAGAGGCAGACTACTCCATAAGCTCGGTCTAAATCAAGAGGCAGAACTACTCAATAAGCGTGGTCTAACTCAAGAGGCAGACTACTCCATAAGCTCGGTCTAAATCAAGAGGCAGAACTACTCAATAAGCGTGGTCTAACTCAAGAGGCAGACTACTCCATAAGCTCGGTCTAAATCAAGAGGCAGAACTACTCAATAAGCGTGGTCTAACTCAAGAGGCAGACTACTCCATAAGCTCGGTCTAAATCAAGAGGCAGAACTACTCAATAAGCGTGGTCTAACTCAAGAGGCAGACTACTCCATAAGCTCGGTCTAAATCAAGAGGCAGACTACTCCATAAGCGTGGTCTAACTCAAGAGGCAGACTACTCCATAAGCTCGGTCTAAATCAAGAGGCAGAACTACTCAATAAGCGTGGTCTAACTCAAGAGGCAGACTACTCCATAAGCTCGGTCTAAATCAAGAGGCAGACTACTCCATAAGCTCGGTCTAAATCAAGAGGCAGACTACTCCATAAGCTCGGTCTAAATCAAGAGGCAGAACTACTCAATAAGCGTGGTCTAACTCAAGAGGCAGACTACTCCATAAGCTCGGTCTAAATCAAGAGGCAGAACTACTCAATAAGCGTGGTCTAACTCAAGAGGCAGACTACTCCATAAGCTCGGTCTAAATCAAGAGGCAGAACTACTCAATAAGCGTGGTCTAACTCAAGAGGCAGACTACTCCATAAGCTCGGTCTAAATCAAGAGGCAGAACTACTCAATAAGCGTGGTCTAACTCAAGAGGCAGACTACTCCATAAGCTCGGTCTAAATCAAGAATGAGAATGAGAATGAATGAGAATGAATGAGAATGAATGAATGAATGAGAATGAATGAATGAATGAGATCTTTATTTGCGCTTCGTACATATGATACATGCAAATATATTGTTAAGTACAAAGTTATTATTAGGATTACAAAACCGCTATAAGTGTTATCGACACTTATAGCAATTTTGCAATCCTAAGTAATAAAATAAAATATAAATTAAATGTCCATAATCTTAATTTACATGCTACATACATTATAAATTCCCTTAATCTAACAAGTTGGCTAAATATTCATTAATTGAGTAGTATGGTCGATTTATAAAATATTCTTTCAATTTTCTGTCAAATATGGAAATATGCTCATAGCTTTTCAGTCCTGTGTTTAACTTATTGTATACATAAATTGAATTATTAACAAAATTTTTATTAAAATTACTAAAGTTTGATTTCACTATAGCTAAATCTTCCTTGTTTCTAAGGGTAGGACATTGTCTAGCTTTTGGTAGATGCTCTCTATTTTTATGCACATATAGGCATATACGATATAAGTACATTGAAACAGCTGTGAGGATCTTATTCTCAATAAACATTTTTCTGTGGGTTACTGGTATTTTATTACAGCCTTCAATTATACGGATGGCTTTTTTTTGTAAGAGCAATATAGAACCAATGTTAGATCCATTTCCCCACACTTCAATACAGTACCTCAGGATGCTTTCAAAATAAGAGAAATAAATAATTTTAAGCGTTTCCTTATCATGTGTTTTCGATAGGGCTCTCATTGTGTAACATGCGCTTGCAAGTCTATTGCTGACTTTATCGATTTGCTCATTCCACCTTAGGAAAGAATCAACTTCGACACCCAAAAATCGAACACAGTTGGATTTCCGAATCGGTAAATCACATCTAAAATCAGTACTAGTTGAACTACGGCGAAATGTGATGTAAAAGCTTTTATCGTAATTGATTTTTAATCCATTGTTAGCAAACCACATATTAAGATCTCTCCAGCACTTTTTTATCTTAATATTAAACTCATTAACACTATTAGCCATTAAAATTATACTAGTATCGTCAGCGTAGAGATATGGTGTGCCGCAAGTAAGATGATCTGGTAGGTCATTTATAAATATTAAAAACAGTAGTGGTCCAAGGACAGATCCTTGGGGCACTCCATATTTAATCACATCTTCCTTTGATTTAGTGACGCAGTCAGTATCTTGCTCTGATATCTCAACGTATTGAGTGCGATCTGTGAGATACGATTTTAGGAGAGTTAACGCGTTACCTCTGATTCCATAATGTTCAAGCTTATCAAGGAGTATTTCGTGATCGACGCAGTCGAACGCCTTTGATAGATCACAAAAAACTCCTCCAGACTTATTACCGCTATTTAGATTAATCATAATTTCTTTGACCAAGTTGATAACAGCACCCGAGGTGTCTTTTCCTTTTCTAAAACCAAATTGGTGTGGTGTAAAGAGACTGTTTTTTTCAAAATATTTTTCTATTCTGGTAGCAAGACACTTTTCGTACACTTTCGAAATAATAGATAAAAGAGAAATCGGTCGATAGTTGTTTATCTCAGTCTTACTGCCTTTTTTGTGAACAGCTACGACCTTAGCTCGCTTCAAAGGTTCAGGAAAAGAACCCTCTTCAATACTTTTATTAAAAATTATACATAAGGGTACACATATAATGTCAATGTGGTTCTTAAGAAATTTGGTATCTAATTTGTCTGGTCCTTGTGAAGAACTGTTTTTTAGGTTTTTTACTGTACGAATTACTTCAGGTTCAATAATAGGATCCAAGAATATGGAACTATGATTGCTTGGTTTATGTCTCAATAGACTATTCATATAATCCCTATTATCTTTGGTTCGCGTGGATTTACCTACGTTTAAAAAATGGTCATTAAACGTATTAGCTATAATGTCTGATTTGTCAATTAATCTATTATTATGCTTCAATGTAATTTTAGTTTTGTTTTTGTGTTTGCCTGTGCTTTCATTGACCAGCTTCCAAATAGTTTTTGATTTATTTTTAGACGACTGGATAGTTTTGCGTATATGCAGCTTTTTAGCAACAATTAGGGAAGTTTTAAAAATATTTTTATATCGACGAAAGTGGCTACTGAAATTGGGATCATTGCAATGGCGAGATTGTATTAATAGTTTACGTTTAGCGCGGCTAGAAATTCGTATACCTTTAGTGATCCACTTGTTGTTATTATAATTAAAACTAACTCTCTTAAGTGGGTAAAACAAATCAATTAATTTAAATAAAATGTCATAAAGCGTAAGTAAATTATTGGTGGAGTTTTCATTTGCAAATGAACTGTCCCAGTTAATTTCTTTGAAATAGTTTCTAAAATTATTATTCGATTTTGAAGAATATGATCGTTTTTTGATTGTTTTTCTTCTTTTTATGTTTTGTTCTGCAACAGAGTTAGGCAACTCTAAAAATTGTGCATCATGGTCTGAAAAAGAACAAGGAACCACATAAGAATCGCTATACTGACTGTAATTTGTTACAATATTATCTACTAGCGTTGAGGATTTAATAGTTGTACGGGTAGATTCAAAAATAGTAGGTTTTATGTCATACTCTAATAATGTCCGCAAAAACGATTTGGTCAAGAGGCAGACTACTCCATAAGCTCGGTCTAAATCAAGAGGCAGAACTACTCAATAAGCGTGGTCTAACTCAAGAGGCAGACTACTCCATAAGCTCGGTCTAAATCAAGAGGCAGACTACTCCATAAGCGTGGTCTAACTCAAGAGGCAGACTACTCCATAAGCTCGGTCTAAATCAAGAGGCAGAACTACTCAATAAGCGTGGTCTAACTCAAGAGGCAGACTACTCCATAAGCTCGGTCTAAATCAAGAGGCAGAACTACTCAATAAGCGTGGTCTAACTCAAGAGGCAGACTACTCCATAAGCTCGGTCTAAATCAAGAGGCAGAACTACTCAATAAGCGTGGTCTAACTCAAGAGGCAGACTACTCCATAAGCTCGGTCTAAATCAAGAGGCAGACTACTCCATAAGCTCGGTCTAAATCAAGAGGCAGAACTACTCAATAAGCGTGGTCTAACTCAAGAGGCAGACTACTCCATAAGCTCGGTCTAAATCAAGAGGCAGACTACTCCATAAGCGTGGTCTAACTCAAGAGGCAGACTACTCCATAAGCTCGGTCTAAATCAAGAGGCAGAACTACTCAATAAGCGTGGTCTAACTCAAGAGGCAGACTACTCCATAAGCTCGGTCTAAATCAAGAGGCAGAACTACTCAATAAGCGTGGTCTAACTCAAGAGGCAGACTACTCCATAAGCTTGGTCTAAATCAAGAGGCAGAACTACTCAATAAGCGTGGTCTAACTCAAGAGGCAGACTACTCCATAAGCTCGGTCTAAATCAAGAGGCAGAACTACTCAATAAGCGTGGTCTAACTCAAGAGGCAGACTACTCCATAAGCTCGGTCTAAATCAAGAGGCAGAACTACTCAATAAGCGTGGTCTAACTCAAGAGGCAGACTACTCCATAAGCTTGGTCTACATCAAGAGGACGACTACCTGTTCGGACCTCTAGCGCCATCTCTGAAGGAGCGGGCGCAACTAATGTTGTGTCGTCACATTCGCGTTACTTCGCGTTTCGTTATTGCTTTGTCACAATATATGTCCACATCAACCTAGAATCCCTGACTATTGTAAATCGAAATTATATTGTTACAAGGATATCAGCGCCGCCCCATTAAACACCTGATAATATGTATATGCAAATGTATGTGTGTATTATGAAATGCATTGAATAAATGAATATGAATATGAAGACTCAAGGATTGGAAGGAGGGCCCGACCGGTTCCCGGTCACGTGACCGGGAACGGGAGACGACTAACGAGCTAAAGGGCGCTACAGACGGCCCTATTTGCAGGGCCTGCCGCAGGGGATGTTGCTCGTCGTGCTCTCAAGTCCTTTCGTAGTGTTTCAAAATATAGAATATGACAGTTTTTGACATTTGACGTAGACAAAAACAGATTAAAATAAAAGTTACCATCTGAACTTATAGATACAAAATAGCGACATAAATCGGCCCGACCGCGCTCCACACGACCCTGCTTGCAGGGTGAGGAGTGGGGAAATCGTGTGTTTCCTACCTAATCTGTGGCGTCGGGCTCACAGAATGCCCTTGCGACCTGCGGCAGGGTGGGCAATTAAAATGTCGGCACGATTTGCCAGTGGCCCTGCAAGTAGGGTCGTCTGTAGGGCCCTTGAACATGATTTCACGTCTATTTTATATTTATACCTCATTTACATTCAGCTGACGTGAGCAGGGTAATGGGGTGACCGTCAAAATAGCGTACACCATAACGATATCCAGGATCTGATTATGCAAATAAATAGTACCCTACGACCGTCAAATTTCACCACTCATAATAGACGCCGAGATATGACATTTAACGGTGTACGAAATTTGGCAGCGTTACCACGGAAACTCGCTCACTCAAGTTCGTGAGAAGTTGAGTGGTTGATTATCTCAGCTTCTATTATAGATAGAATGGTGAAATTTTATGGGCGGTGGGTACGATTTTTTGAGCTATAAATCATTCCCGAGATCCACGCGGTATAAGCCAGCTTGACGCTCGGTAGCGTACACCGTGAACAAGCCTTATATTTCGAATAATTTCGTTAGTTTAGTTTTTCGAGTAGTTTTTTTTTAACCTAGATATTCCGTAGGTACTATTTATTTGCATAATTAGATCCTGGATATCGTTACGGTGTACGCTATCCTGACGGTCACTAAATCAAGGGCGGATCCAGCTTTCGACTCAGGGGGGCGTCACGTCATACAAAATTTTTAAAAATACATAATAGCAGTAGACTTAGTCCTGCCGAGGGGGGTCATGACTCCCCCCCCCCCTCCCCCTGGATCCGCCCTTGCACTAAATGGGCAGGCCGAGTGTGTAAACACGATACTTCTCAAGCCACTGTCATTGCCATTCGCGCTGCCCGGCGCGAGCGGTTTTTGTGCGGAAGTCAGTGTTCACATTCAGCTCCATCGCTCGTACTCGCCGAGAGGAGAAAGAGTATCTTGATTGGCAATAATAGGAGCAGCTTTGTTCGTTAAGTATTCAAAATCGAAGAAAGACATGCGTACAAAATTTTCAAATTCACCAAGAATGATTGAAACATCGAACATAATTATGTATCGCAAAAATACACAGTAGGGACGCTGCCATTATTTGGACATCTGCCATTGCCACAACTCAAAGCGAAGTGAATAGTAGGGCAGTATGTGAACACACTCCTCTCGACCCTGTTGCAGCATTATTTAGGTAAATATTCTGGCAGAGCGAGGGGCAGCGGCAGGGGCTGAAGATATTAGGGTCTAACCAGGGCAGACTAATGAAGGAATATGCAAAAGAAAACACAACTGTAACTCTTCGTACTTCATTTATTAAAAGACAAGCCATAATTACACTTTTTCCCTAGACTATAGAATAAATAAGGGTTACACACTCTGATTTGATTCAAGGTTCCTACTGTAACATTTCGGTTCGATGAGGGTCACCATATTTCCGCTCACCAGTTGGCGCCACTGTCGTGAGAGGTGACGCCTGTCAATGTCAAAGATTATCATTCGAGGGTTGAAGTAAAGGAGCGCAATCTTTATAGTTCCAAAAGTGGACACCAAATCGGGTGATAGCTTGGGGGCGCTGCGGTCGCCAGAAGCGTTGAGCCACCTAGGCGGATAGTCTGCAGTAGCGCCTTCATTGCGCTGCTGAGGCGAAAACTGATGCGCGGAGTGTGTTTTGTTCTGTTGCTTATCAAATCCGCTGGACACGTTTTCAACTGTTTCGCCATATAAGATTGCGCTCCTTACCAAGACACATTCCATACTCCATAATTCCATACAATAGTGTCAATGTCACTGTGACGTTTCGGAGACCTCAGTGTTACCAACTTAGCGAATAATACCTTAATTAAAAATAAAATACTAATACTTTCACGAGTAGCTGTGTTTCTTCCCAAGGGACTATAGCCCAAACCCTCTCATAACGTGAGAAAGCCAGTGGGACGTAAATATACTGTTATGGTGGTTTTCCTACAGCAGTTTCTCAAGTTTTTGCCTCACTGCCATCTTTTTTCCTCCCAACTTTCCCGGCTTCTTTATCTTTTTTTCTTCTCTCAGCTTTCCCGTCTCCTATCGTCTTGTTTGAATTCCTTTTGATCTTGAGGTGCTTGAGCTGGTTGTGCGTGAAGAGCGCGGCGCTGTACGTGAAGGTGGCCGGGCACAGCGGGCACGAGTGCGGCCGCGCGCCGGAGTGGCTCGACACGTGTTCATCTAGGGTCTTCTTTATCTGGAAACAAAGCGGTCAGACCAGGCCTCGTTTATTTATTTATTTAAGGCATTCACTTCGGTCGGTGCTCTTAACAAATCAATATACTTGTGTATATTGATTTGTTAAGAGCACCGACACTTTCTCCGTTTTACCTTATGGTTGACTGGTAGAGAATGCCATTGGGCATGATGTTCTCCATTTGTACATATTTGTTTTCTTGTGCAAAAAAGTTTAACGCATTCACTGCCACCGACGCATATGTGCGTTTTGCTGACTTTCCCGCAGTGCCTTGAACGCACATGTGCGTTGCAATGTTCCCTTAATGACAGATGTGGCACCTGGCGAAAGTTCGTAAAACAGAAGTGGCAGTGAATGCCTTAAAACATATCCACATCCTTTGAAGTCAAAATACGGACACAGGCGTCGGCGCGGAGTTTGAGCGGTAGCCTTCGATGCGCAGATGTCGAAAATAAGGTCTCATCGGCAGAGGGTCGCGGGACGAATAAAATAACAAGGGTAGGTCCCATGCTAAAGTGCGTTCTCCGGAACGCGGGTTAACACTAGATCGAACCGCTACTTGAAGCTACGTGGCAAGCCGAACGTAAAGTACATTTTACATCGCCCTTGGCCGTAAAGTGGGATTTTCTGCCCCCTACGCGGAGAGAAAATCTCACTTCTTGGCCAACGCAAGACGTAAAACTTTTGACAAACCACTGGCGGTAATTCGTAAAGCCCCAGATCGCATATTTATGGCCCTCACCTTCGGTTTGGGCCACAAACACCTGCGATCTGGGACATTAACGAATTCACCGCCCTAGGTTTGTAATGTACTATTGTTACTTAACAGTTTAAAACTTACAATTCGAAGTCACTTTGTAATAAGACAATTTAAATGGTTTAGAAATACACTTAGCGTTCCGTTCGCCACTGAGGGTCGGGGGTTCGAATCCGGCTCGCACCGCTGAAATTATTTATGTGCGAAATTCAATTTGAATCTACCACTAAGCTTTTCTAAGAAGGAAAACACCGCGGGAAACCTGCACGCATCTGCTAAGTAATTCACGGATGTGTGTGTGTGTGTGTGTAATACGGAGATTACACGCACACACATCCGTGAATAGGGGAGACGACAACTTTTTTTCACTTAGTCTATCAGGAAGATTATTGAAAAGTATTGTACACGTATTTTGTTCTTTTTTCACGTAATCAAACTTATACGGAGATATATTGAGTTGAAATGTCGCGTGACGTCACGGTTAGGTACGATTTATACCTAACGGTGACGTAGTTAGCCCCCACTCTCCAACTTTAATGCGTTTTAACTTAGTCATTCTTTGTTAATTTGATAAAACAAAAAATACATGTCTAATATTTTTTTATTACCTTACTGACGGACTAATTAGAATTTCGATTTCTTCACCCTGTCGTCATCCCTATTACTACGGATCGGAATCCGTACTGGGCCCGCGTGGGGACTATAGCCCTCTCGTGAAGAGAGGAGGCCTGTGCCCAGCAGTGAGCCGTTAATAGGCTGTTTTAGTGTGGTCTTGGTGGTAATTAAATGCTTGTTTTTTTATTTGATACTTGTCTGCCCCGCTGTCTGTCTCACCATGAAAGCCTTCCCGCAGAGATGGCACACGTGGGGGCGCGGTCGCTCGCGCAGCGGTACGTGCGTGCGCATGTGTAGCCGCAGCCGGTACGGGCTGCGCGCGCACTTGCCGCATTCCTCGCACGCGTACGACTTCTGCAACTGTAGCAGATGATCCAATAATATACTTCGGCAGGTATGACACTCCGGTATTCTGTAGTAGTGTGTGTGTCACCCTAACGTCATTCGCACCGCTGTGTGTTGCAAGTGGTCTATTAAAATAATCCCCGACCCCCATGTATCCTGTGAGTGAAATCAGAAATCAGAAACTTTTATTTGCATAAAACATGGTTACATAAGATGATATTAAAATGGTTATATGTTACGTGCGAACATGTTTAGTCATAGAATGACATGCAAATTACTTTATCTATGAACTACTTATTAATGGGAACAATTTGTCAGGACTTATTTCAATGTTATAAAAATATTAATTATTTAAAATGTCAATTTCCCGATTCTAAATATTCCCTAACAGTGTAAAAACATTTCTCCAGTAGCCACTTGAACAGCTATACTTTTAATTCTTTCAAGGTGACATTATGGAAATTTTTAGGCATTTTGTTGTATAATTGAATAGCCATAGGGAAACAGTTATTTTTATACAGTTTGGTTTTCATTGCAGGTAAAGATAGCAAGTATGGATATCTGCTAGGAAAATTCAATACCTGGCCTTTTGTACTAAATAGTTTAGAATGTGACTTAACAAAGATACATGCTTCAAATATGTACAGGGAAGGCACAGTCAAAACCTTGTGTTTCGTTAAATTATTACGTTAATTTGTGTTTAACTTGTCCCATTTTCTGTGCTTAAACAAGTTGATGACAATTGCAATGCGCAAATAATTTATTTTGCATTAAAGCGGCAGAAAATATTTCCTTCATTTTTATTTTATTACAATAAAGTGGCAACTCGACTTTGACGTTACGGTGACACGTCACCCGGATCGGCAGAGCTTGTTGTCTTAGACCATGACTGTAGGGACACATTTCGGCGTTAATGTAGTACATGTACTTATGTACTCAGTTACAGATTAGTACATACGTAGGTACCTATAGTTGGAGGGATTTCTAAATCGACAATTGACAGCTTGAGACCCCCATAGAACCTAAAAACTTATTACTCGTCATCTACGTATAAATTGGGCTCCGCGATGCAGGCCCAGAGCCTAGTGCGGAAACCGCTGCCAAATACTGGAACTTTCGTAAACCAACTACATAGTTGTCTGGTAAATAAACATCATTCTTATTCTTAAATGAAACAATTTATGACATTTAGAAGACAGATAAGGAACGTCCCATGCCCTTTACTTTTTAAATCTAGTGATGGGGAAATAATCTTTAGTGTCGATTTCATGACATTATAAGTCGATATAAATGGAATTATTTATATCTTATCCTGTTAAACGCGCATTATTTGTAGACGAGGTCAAGCAAAACGTGCCGATATTTTACCCACAGTATCAGCTATCGATTCTAAGCATGTTTTTAGGTTTTTATCTATTTTCGAGTAGGTTAAAATATAAAAGTATGGGATCCAGGTATCGCTCTCACCAAGTGTAGTTCATTCTTCCATGGCTCTCACCCTAAATCCCATACTGGGCTATACATTATTTATACTAACTCGAAAAAAAAATTAAAAACCCAAAAAACGTGCTTAGAATCGATAGCTGATCTTGTGGGTAAAATGTCGTCACGTTTTGCATAACCCAATTTGCCGAGTTAATCGGCCATTTTTGAGAAAATGAACAAGAAGATTATTATTATTACCTCCTCATTGTGCTTCCACCGAATGTGATATATGATCTCTCCTCTATTTAGAAATTTCTTGTTGCACATGTCACACTCGTAGCTGGAAATAAACAATAAGAATTAAAATTAAAAATCTGTCACAGAAGAGTGTTCGACTCGCACATACGTATAGGTAATGCCTGTATTTGTTGTGATGGAGGTTTTTAATGTCACGTAAATTGTGAATATTTAGATCTATGGTTATTATTTCTTTTTTAAAATCTGTTGTGATAGCGGCCATCCACAGCACACACACACACACACGTTCTGTCTACCTATGTCTACCTATTTCTGTTCAAGAGAGTTCATGAGCCCTGTGAAAGACATCAAGAGTGGAGCCACGACGCCACAGACAGACAGATGGCGATATTGTGTGCGAGCGTGGTACTTCCCCGGACGAGCGAGCCCATTTCGAGCAGTAATCCATGATCCGCTAGTGAATTCGCCGCTTGAAAGTCCTATGAGGTGCAGTGTTGCCAATTTAGCACATTATATGCCATATTATAAGCTAACACTGAGCTCTTCGAATTTTAAATGTCACATTGACATTGACACTACTGTAACATATGACAACTTAAAACAGTGACAGCCAACACCTCATAGGAACAGTAGTGAGCACGACGGTGGCCCTGAGCTAATTAATTCAAGGATGTGTGTGAGTGAAGTCCCCAATCCGCACCAGGCCCGCGTGGGGACTATAGCCAAGCTCTCTCGTGATGAGAGGCCTGTGCCCAGCAGTGGGACGTAAATACTCGTAGGCTGCTGACATGCTGTAAGTAGATATATATCATCAGCAAATGAAACGCAAGACTCATTCATAATTTTAGGAAGATCATTTATGTAGATGAGCAATAATAGACAACCTATTACACTACCTTGCGGAATAGAGGCGTTGGTATAGGTGGCTATCGGAACGAACATTTTCTATCTCATAAGATTCTACTTCTGTGAACTGCTTTCGATCACTGAGATATTAAGATGTTTCTCTATATAAGTATTTATATCGTTGTCTAGCACCCATAGTACAAGCTTTGCTTAGTTTGGGGCTAGGTCAATTTGTGTGAAATGTTCCAAGATATTTATTATTTATTTATTTATTAGGAAAGCCATTTATGGGCTAATCCCCTGATTCAGACTGATTGTACTTACTTGCAGACGTCCTTAGAGACATGCTTGCGAGTCATTCGATGTTGCCTATATTGTGACGCAGTACTAAATGACATATTGCACTCCGCGCAGTACAGTTCTCGGCGTAACGCGTCTATGGTGTTATCCTATAAAAAAAAGAAAGGCTATGGTAAAGTAAACGCTTCCATGAGACTCGAAATTAAACAAACGAAAAGTAAACAACATTGTTTGTTTATATTAAACACACTATCACCGGGACTTAATCGCGTAAAAACTATTTATATTTTACCTCGTCTTCTCGTGACCACGGCCGTTGCAGCGCGGCCGAAACGTCGAGGTAAAATATAAATAGTTTTTACGCGATTAAGTCCCGGTGAGAGTGTGTTTAATATGAGTGTGTGTCGCGAAAGTTTGAGACAATGTATTGTTTGTTTAATTTCGAGTCATATTTCGAGCATGGCACACACAAATAAAGAAAAAGCGAAACCCGAGAAACATGATATTAAAGTGTCTATGGTTAACTTTGTTTTTTAATTGACGGCTTAAATGCCAGTGACGAAGAACTATGTGAATTCTGTAGTTATACGGGATCAAGTAACACGTTGTGACGACAGAATCCGCTATCGATTCTAATCATGTTTTTAAGGTTTTTATCTTTTTTAAAGTTGGTAAAAAAATAATTACGGGGTAGGTATATGGCTCACACCATCAATCCCATACTAAATTGTTTCTTTTTTTACCAACTCTAAAAAAAAACTTAAAACACATGCTTAGAATCGATAGCTGATTCTGTTGGGTAAAATATGGTAAAGAAACCAAGCGCCAGGGGTAGTAGTCATGAATCGCTAGAACTATACTGTACAGGTTTACACAACTTAGAAGGCGTGTGGATTAAGCAAAAATAGACTCTGCGCCGACGGCTTAAGTGCTTTGCCACGCGCCTTCTAAGTTGTAACGTGCTATACCTTCGGTTTGTGATTCCTTATATGCATGCTACGCTGAAATTTTCCGGGGAATTCTTTGCTGCAAATATCGCACTTGTAAATCTCCGGAAATTTGTGTCTCCTGAAAAAAAAACTTAGCTTAAGCAGAGACAGTCCATATTAATATTATAAATGCGAAGTCTGTCTGTTACCTCTTCACGCTTCAACCGCTTGGCCGATTTACATGAAATTTGGCATGGAGATAATTGGGGTCCCGGGAAAGGCTACTTTTTATCCCGGAAAATCGCATAGTTCCCGAGGGAACGCGATAACCAACTTTTCATACTTCACCTGTACAGCGCCATCTAGATGTAGCTCATGGAGTTCAAATTTGTATGCAGGCTACCTAGGCACCGACATCTATTATCGCATTTAATACTTATTTCGGGGGTATCCTGATTTGTATGAAGCTATCTAATATTATAAATTGTTTAATTTAATATTCATGATAAATTCCAGTGGTTAGTAATATTTTTTGGTTATATTAATATAATAATGATTGACCTGTACAACTGTGATATTTTACCAATAAACTATTCAAATTCAGTAATTCATTGTTGGCATTCTAGGTTTACTTTTTCTAAGATACAAATCAGCGTACGGCCGAACTAAGTGTTGAATGCCCATTGAGCCTATATGAACATCATGGAATGCAGGGTCCGTCCGGATGGCTACCACCATCATATGGTGGGTCCGAGGTTTGAATCCGGCTCGCACCTCAGAGTTTACTTATGTGCAAGATTCAATTTGAATTTACCACTGAGCTTTTGGGTGAAGGAAAACACCGCGAGGAAACCTGCACGCACCAGCGTAGAGAATATGTTTGAAGTCCCCTATTGACAACATATTTCAATAATAATAATATATATTACGCTTAAAAAAAAGAGAACTTAATTAATAAAATATACAATATGTATATGATGAAATCAGAAATGTTGTCCATTCGCATTTCGCACTGGGCCCGCGTGGGGACGGGACTGTAGTCCAAACGTGTTGAGAGGAGGCATGTGCCCAGCAGTGGGACGCAAATAGGCTGTTGTGGTGGTGGTGGCTTGATGGATTACCTTTGGTTATGCGCCAACAGTCCGGCCCTATCAGCATATCGCGTGTTACAGAACTCACATCTAAAAGGGTTGTATTTTCTATTATATCTAATCCTTTTTGCCCTGGAAAATAAATCAAAAATTAATGCCTTGGCTAATCAAGGGGATACACGCCCGATACATGACCACATTGCGTACCTACGGATGAAAAATGGGAAAGTACTTGCTTTTTTTATGGATAGGAATAACATTCTGCATAAAAAGTAATAAATACAGAATTTATCCGAGTATGGAATTTCAGAGATAGAGTGGTAAAATTTGATGGGCGTAGGGTACTATTTTCTGAGCTATAAATCATTCTCGAGTACCAAGCCGTTCCAGAGATCCACGCGGTGTACGCCAGCTTGACGCTCGGTAGCGTACACCGTGAACAGGCCTTATATTTCGAAAAGTTTAAATGTACTATTCTTTTTACCTATATATTCCGTAGGTACTATTTGGGTACTATTTATTTGCATAATCAGATCCTGGATATCGTTACGGTGTACGCTATCTTGACGGTCATTGTCTAGTCTATACATGATATAATCACGGCTGAGAGCTGCAGTCGTGCGCCTTTATGACGCTTAATTGTTCGGTACTGAAGGCGCACCGTGCGCACTGGAAGCGCGTCGTGTGTCTAGTCTATATATGATATACTCACGGCTGGGAGTTGCAGTCGTGCGCCTCTATGACGCTTAATTGCTCGGTGCTGAAGGCGCACCGTGCGCACTGGAAGCGCGTCGTGTGTCTAGTCTATACATGATATACTCACGGCTGGGAGCTGCAGTCGTGCGCCTCTATGACGCTTAATTGCTCAGTGCTGAAGGCGCACCGTGCGCACTGGAAGCGCGTCGTGTGTCTAGTCTATACATGATATACTCACGGCTGGGAGCTGCAGTCGTGCGCCTCTATGACGCTTAATTGCTCGGTGCTGAAGGCGCACCGTGCGCACTGGAGGCGCGTCGCATGCGTGGCCATGTGCGCTTCCTCGTCCAAACGGCGAACGGGCATTGCGCACGCTTTACATGGCAGCTCGTCTGACGCCTGACAATCACCAAAACATCATCAATCAATTAATTGATTCATTTTTATACACCTTTTTTGATATGCGTTAATTTTAAGAGAACATTGTGCCTAGTACGAATTAATGTAGTTTCTCCAAGAAACCAAGGCGTTTGCTCACAAAGTTCTTAAATTATTCAATATATTATTTAATCAGATATGTAATAATAATTATAATAATAATAAAGAACTGTTTATTTTCCTTCAATTACAAAGTTTTTGCACTTAAAAACTCTAAACCTTAATTTAATAGATTTTTTGCGAGTTTTAATTGAATTTACGTTAAATTAGTATGACATAGATATTATGTTAAGTCGTCGCGTACAATTAAATCTATACATTTGGCAAACCGTTTATTAACATCCTTTTATATACATTAACTATTTGTTTAATGTTCGTATTGCAAATAACATCCTTTGGAAGTCTATTCAAGGCGCGTGGTAGGGCGTGCGTCCACACCCTTCTGCCATACTCGTTTGTGCTGGGTGGTACTACATACGCGGGGAGATTGTTAAGATTACGCAGGTTACCATGTCTATGCCTTTCGATTAGTTGAGGTATATTATCTCTATATTGACACACGATTTCAAGGTCTATTTTGTCATTTAGGCAGTGGCGTGCACTCCATACAGACAAAAAGACACTGTCTACCCTACCCCAACGTTATCTAATTTGCTTTATTATGATACCTAATAGCTTCATCTACATATAAAATATCAGTACATTACGCATTAACTTAAATTCTTAAATTACAAAACAGCTCCATCTATCGGGTCATCATCGTATCCTTTGTACTGTTCTGAACTCGATAGTTACATCCGAAGACAGTCGCAATTCAATACACTAGCGCCGCTACGCACCTTCAACGAGAAAGACGGAGCGCTTGCAGCATTTTGTATACGAATTGTTGTTGTAATATTATTTGACGTTTTTCTATTTATCTTTTTTGTTATTAAATTATATTTCGGCTGAAATGATGTTGTTTGGTTTGTTCTTGTGCTTTGAAAATATTGATACTAATAAACAGGAAAGTTTTTTTACAATGAACATTTTGTAATCTGCGATAATTTTTTAGTGGATGTGTGCTGTCTATGAACCATTGAAAATGGTGCATTTTCAAAACTCTCTTTTATCAAGTTTTAATCGAATAAGGCCGGTGTAGGTACAAGATAAACTCGAGTCTGAATACGAAATACTAATACTATTCTTGGCCCCCGGGGTGCACTGATTATTCTGTTTCCATTGTTTAGGTACATGGATATTTGTATTGACTTAAGTATACGCCATTATTAATCGAAAAGATGAGAAAATATGCTGAATAGGTACCTATTTGGGAAGTCTAATATTACTTTATATTTTGCTGTCTACCCTGTCTAAAATCTCTGTGCACGCCACTGCATTTAGGTAAATGTAACTTACGTGGTATCAGTGTACAATCTAGAAGACAGTTTGCTTTTTATTTTCTTGTCTAAAGAGTTTTCAGATCTCGTTTGTGTACGACAAGGAGGTGGAAATAATCAGAGAGATGAAATTTCTGCCTTGTAAAATTTCGGTCAATTTGCTGAATAAATTATTGTTTGCTTTTCATGCAAAAACTACCGGACCAAAATTTTATAAAATTTGGCAGGGGGATATATAACAAAGTGGTGTAACATATAGGCTGATTTTACCTAACGCTCTTACCGAATTCCACGCGGACGGAGTCGCGGGCAGAAGCTAGAACACAATATAACTTACGAATTCGTGTTCCTTCGCGTGTGCCTCCATCTCCTCCTGTGAACCAAACAGCAGAATGCACGTCTTGCACTTGTATGGCGCGTCGGCAAATTCCGGCCTGGCGCGTTCCTTGGCGCGTTGCATGAACATTTGATGCCGCGTGAAAACCCAGGTGCGCCACTTAACCTGTAATAATTAATTGCAGGCCGAGTATTATATAGGATAGTTACGAGGACGACAACTTCCGTTCCCCGCCGATGTATGTATAGCGCTTTTCTCAAACATGCAATGTAATAAATAAATAAAATAATATTTTATGTATAATATATTTTGTCTTTATTACATAAATAAAACAGCGATACCTATGTAGCAAATATAGTTCATGTTTTTTTAATAGCTGTATTGGCAGAATGTCATAGCAAACCATAGAGAAATATTGTTTGTAGCTTTTTTTAAATGGCCGAATGCCAAGATGCTGTGTCACAAATATATCAAATGGAAATTTAAAAAAAAGTGAGTTGCCGGCCTAGGACTGCAACGTTTGTATGAAATTTCATTATAGACCCATTGTCTAGCCGCGCCTGAAACGTGATACTTCCCAGGCTAATAAGAAGAACGTAACATCAATATTTAATTGCATGTTTGAGAAAATACACGTACAGGTTGGCAAAAAAGAATATGTTGCGGTGACAATTCAAAATTCAATTTATTCAACAAATTGGCCACATAGGGGCACTTTTACACGTCAGAAAAAGAATTTACCAGCGCTTCCTAGACCCATTGCTTGAGAAGCGCCGCAACAAACTCAGCAGAAGGCCTTTTTTCAAAAATTCCACACAGTTACAAAAAATTTACATATACATTACATGTACAAAATATACATATAGTTACGTACTAAAATTACATTGAAGGGATGTATAGTCCCTAACTTAAACTCAAATCTAAGACCTTGAAGATGTATAGTCTCCAAGGGTCCAAAAATAAAAATAAAAATAAATGATAATAATAATTGTAATGGAGATAGCCTCCATTATGAACAAAAACATTTGTTTGGTGACAGATGAAACTCAAACGTTAAACTTGAATCAAGACGTTACCCGTTTCACAAATCTTTGAAATTTGGGTCCATGTTCGCTCAGCGAAAAATGTTCTGCCGATTACTTTTTATCACACTGCTTTGTGCTCATAATCATCATTTCTCGTAAATGCGAAAGTAAGTCTGTCTGTCTGTTACCTCTTCACGCTTCAACCGCTGGACCGATTGAGATGAAATTTGGCATATAGATAGTTAAGGTCCCGGGAAAGGACATAGGCTACTATTCATCCCGGAAAAAAGTCACAGTTCCCGCGAGAACGCGGTAACCGAATTCCACGCGGGCGAAGTCGCGGACAGAAGCTAGTTAATACTATAAATGCGAAAGTAACTGTGTCTGTTACCTCTTCACGCTTCAACTGATGGACCGATTTGGATAAAATTTGGTATGGAGATAATTGGGACCCTGGGAAAGGACATAGGCTACTTTTCATCCCGGAAAAACGCATAGTTCCCGCGGGAACGCGATAACCGAATTCCACGCGGGCGAAGTCGCGAGCAAGAAGCTTGTAAAAATATAATTCAAAGGTCAAAGCTGGACTGTTTAGTGATCATTCACTACTCACCTTTTTCTCTGGTACTTTAGGGTTATTATTATCACTTATACGCTCCGGATTTCTCTCATCCATTGGTTTAAGTTCTGCGGGGCTGGGTATTAAGTTTTCGGCTGCTTTAGATTTTAACGCCCTTTTTTGTTTTTTTAGTGTCGGCATTACTTTTTGCCTTTTTGCTGGCTGAAATAATGGAAATAATGTATTTATTTGTTTATTTATTAACCAAACTTATACTAACGGTCAAGCCGCCGCCCGTAAAAGTTTACAGGTTATAATATAATATATCTGACAATGAGAATAGATGTTACATACAACTACTACAGCCAATTTGCGTCCCACTGCTAGGCACAAGCCTCCTCTCATCACGAGAGGGTTTGGGCTATAGTCCCCACGCGGGCCCAGTGCGGATTGTGGACTTCACACACATCTTTGAATTACTTCGCAGATGTTACATACAAACATGTATTTTCTTGCAAAATAAATAAATGGGCTAGATTTACACGGTTTACACCACAATCGAAGATGGAGTGGGAATCGACTCCAGATAACGAACAGCTGTGGCCAGCAACCGGGGTTCAGATTGATAAAATATGTCCAAGGTAGAGTCGTAATGTAACGTATTGTTTAATATTGTTAAGGCCTGATACAAGGAAATAGTGTCAAGGGTGACGGTATTCGTGTTAGAAACGGCAAATAACGGTCGCTGCCGCAAGTAACTAAGTAATCTTATCTTATCTTATCTAGCCTATTAGATCCCACTGCTGGGCAAAGGCCTCCCCTCCTCTCTTCCACTCCTCTAAGTAAATAACACTTTACACCACAAAATTAATACACACACAAAAATCACAAATAATAACAATGTACAAAGGCGAACTTATCCTCTAAGGAAATTCTTCCAGTCAACCTTTGAGCAGTGGACAGGAAGTGCCGGAATAGACGAACAAAATGTACACAAATAGGAAAGACAAATAGGACAGATCCATATAATTATGATATATAAACATTATTGTGTATATATATATATATATATATATATATATATATATATATATATATATTAAGTAAATAGGTACATACATACACATGTACATAAATATAAATAAACATACATAAACCATATATTCGATCACTCCAGTAATTTCAGAGCAAATTGGCTTTAACAGACAGACATACGAGTAAGGGTCCCCTTTATTTCGTTTGAGGTATGGAAATGATAAAGTGTATGTTGACGGTATAGGCAAACATGCGCACAGTTCCTTTGTATTAAGTTTTATGTTCCAAATAAATATTTTTCACAGCCCACCTGATGGTAAGTGGTCACTGCGGCCCTTGGACACCGAAATCCTTTGATCCCCCATTAAGAAACCATACGATCTCAAATGCGTTGCCTACCCTGAGGCCTAAGATGGAATGCCTCTGCCAGAAATTTCACCGGCTGCCTTAACCACCTACCGGAACACAACAGTGCGAGCACTGCTATTTGCCGGCAGGTTAGCGGGGAAAGACGGTGGAGTGGGGGGAGGGGTTTATAACTATTCACTACTTACCTTACTGCTGGCTGACGATTCAGGGTTATTATTATTACTTATTATAGGCTCCAGATTTTTAGGTTTTAATGTTATATTTTGAAGTGGCGGCATCACAACATTTAATACATTTTTCATTGGTACTGGCTGAAATAATATTAGGTCCTTACATATGAAATTGGCGTTTGGCGAACTGGCAACTTTGATTCAAAATATGTGGCGTTCGGCTAGGAATTCCAAATTCAAATTTATTTCAAATTTAAGACCATGTATTTCTGTGTTCGAATTACGAAATTTATTTGTTATCGCGTCATTTGTTTTTCTTTCACATCGTTCTGTTCACAATATGGAGAACTTAAAATATCGCTATATTTACGAATATGAGTTTCACCTCGGCACTAGTGCTGCAGAAACGGCTCGTAGGATTAACAATGCGTATGGGGAAGCTACTGCAAAAGAAAATACGGTACGTTATTGGTTCCAACGTTTCCGTTCTGGAAATTTTGACCTACAGAACAAGCCTCGTGGACGGCCGGAGACACAAGTTGATAACGAAGAATTAAAAGCAATTGTGGAAGCAGATCCATCGCAAACCACGTCAGAGTTAGCGGCAGGCTTCGGTGTGAGTGATAAAACCATTTTGATTCACTTGAAACAAATTGGAAAAGTGAAAAAACTTGAAAAATGGGTATCGCATGAATTGAGCGACGCAAACAAAGAAACACGCGTCGAGTGTTGCGTTTCACTTCTCAACCGGCACAATAATGAAGGCATTTTGAATCGTATCGTTACTTGTGATGAAAAATGGATCTTGTACGACAACCGGAAACGTTCTTCACAATGGTTGAACCCAGGTGAACCAGCCAAATTCTGCCCGAAACGAAAGTTGACTCAGAAAAAGGTACTGGTAAGTGTCTGGTGGACTAGTGCCGGTGTCATCCATTACAGTTTCTTAAGATCTGGGCAAACAATCACGGCTGATGTGTATTGTCAACAATTGCAAACGATGATGGAAAAGCTAGCCATTAAACAACCCAGACTGGTCAATCGATCTAGCCCACTGCTGCTTCAGGACAACGCTCGACCACATACGGCACGTTTGACGGCCGCAAAACTACGGGAGCTGCGACTGGAATGTCTTCGACACCCACCATACTCCCCGGACCTTGCTCCAACTGATTACCATTTTTTTCGGAATTTGGACAACTTCATGCAAGGAAAAAAATTCAATTCTCACGAGGCTGTCCAAACGGCCTTCAAAGATTTTATTGATTCTCGCTCACACACTTTTTTTAGTAAAGGAATCAATGAACTACCTTCGAGATGGCAAAAGTGCATAGATAGCCATGGTACATACTTTGACTAAATAAAAAAATAGTTTCATAAAAAAAAATCGTTTTCATTTCTGCCATATGAAACGCCAATTTCATATGTAAGGACCTAATATAACGTTGCATTATACCATACATACATGGAAGTAGCAACTAATAACTGGAACTACTTCTGTGACCAAATTTCGGGCCAGGTGCACGGGGGTAAGGGGAATAAAAAGCTTGTCTCTCTCTTTATCTAACCTTATAACGCGAGATAAAGACAAAGGAAGCTTAACGTCAGAATTTGGACACGTTTTAGAATTGTGAACGAAAACGACCTTTGGGCTGAAGTCTTTAAGCTCAAATTTTACTGTTTCGAAATAGACACGACTCGCTCCAGATGTACTTATGTACTTGTCACCTCCATGCACACTACCAACTTTTTTTTATAGAAAGCGTTTGTGTTTATCGTGTATGAATTCGCCGCTAGAGGCGCTTGTGTCGTGGCTTGTTTAGTGTTGCCAATTTAGCACAGTATCCATATATCCATACTAATATTATAAATGCCAAAGTAACTCTGTCTGTCTGTCTGTTACCTTTTCAAGCTTCAACCGCTGGACCGATTTGGATGAAATTTGGTATGGAGATAGTTGGGGTCCCGGGAAAGGACATAGGCGACTTTTATCTCGGAAAAACGCATAGTTCCCGCGGGTACGCGATAACCAAATTCCACGCGGACGAAGTCGCGGGCAAAAGCTTAGGTAATATTATAAATGCGAAAGTAACTCTATCTGTCTGTTACCTCTTCACGCTTCAACCGCTGGACCGATTGAGATGAAATTTGGCATGGAGATAGTTGGGGTCCCGGGAAAGGACATAGGCGACTTTTATCCCTGAAAAACGCATAGTTCCCGCGGGTACGCGATAACCGAATTCCACGCGGGCGAAGACGCGGGCAAAAGCTCGTATGCTATATTTGAATTTGCGTATCCGTATTTGCTATGATACTATACATACAATACAATACAATATACTTTATTGAACACCACACAATCAAGGAACAGTAGACATTATGTAATTACACAAAAATAATAATTTTTAATATAGGTGGTTATAGTTATAGAAGTATTGAAAAACTGGTTTGACCCGTTCCCATGGATGTATCAGGATAAAAAGTATTCCCAGGGTCTCAAACTATCTCCGTGCCACATCACATTCGGTTCAGTCGTTTCAACGTGAACGACGGACAAACAATTTTTCACATTTATAATATTAGTATAAATTATACTCTAAATTGGCAACACTTAGGTCTATGATACTACTCACATCAAACTCACAAAACCCCTCCTTTTTTACGTCAGGGGTTAGAAATGCCATAGACAGACATGCTTAAGAGGGTATATCCCGAAAGTTGGCAACGTCGCATAAAGCTGTCAAATGTTTCGCTGTTTTTCTTAATTTCTCAATATTGCTGAATTCAAAAGGAAGATATCGGTCTATTTGAATGACGCGTCTCGTTTTATATTTGTTTTATATGTGATAAAATTACATTAAAATGAATGGCAACTGCGATGGAAAGTTTTCAAAAGATATTACTTCCATAATACTAAAAACTTCGTGTTCCTATGATAACTGTTGTAATCCATACTTGATGTTTTATTCAACCATAGAGCGATAATTCATGTTTTCATTCAGTAATATTCAGAAATTAATGAAAACAGCTAAATATTTTACAGCTATTTGCGACGTTGCCAGCTTTGGGAGTAAACCCTCTTAATACGCGTTATATATACATATTTGACTCACCAGATATGTCGGCATGTTCAAAGTGTAGTAAGTAGTAGGTACAAATTGTGGGTTGAAGAACTGCAGAGGAGGGCATTGCGCAGTTACTGTCTGATTCTGTGGTACCAATTGTATATTCTGAAAAACAAATTGCACTATTATTAATTTAAAACTGTAAACCAAAATACGCAATGGCGAGATGGGAAAGAACCGGAAGGTACACGCTAGATGAAGATGACCTACAAGACCTAAGGATACGATACGATACGATAGCTACCGAATCCTACACCGGAGATGACGATGCAGCGGAGCCACGCCGTTTCGTCGCCTAAATAGTTTTTATTTGGTTTCATGACGCATTGGTGTTAACTGTAATAGGGAAGATAATAGGATTCTGCAAGGCTACAGGAAGGTTCAACGGGGCAACGGCGCTGGGACCGGATAACCCGTAATCCCAGTGGAGACCGGGGAAATGGGTGAAATGGTTCTGAATGGAAGACCGATCACCCAACTGAAACCAGGCAGTCGTCCCCTTCTATAAATAATAATAATAATAAAAACCAAAATTAAGCCGTCCTTACACCAGTCAATTAACCAACAAATGTTGTCTGTGGGGTCCGGTCTGTTCATGCTTGCAAGGACGTTTAAAAATAATCATTAGCTTTAAATATTTTACTAAGTCAAACATTTTAAGCGAGAGACCTTATCATGTTCTTATTGACATGTATTAATGAACTCTTTTATACATGATGTATTTCATTATTTATTGACATTTTGAGACTGGTGGTGTGAAACGGAACGCAATCGCGTCAGTTGCAAATTACGAAATTAAAATTGCTTTTTTCATAAAATTAAGTAAAATCTTGTTGAAAACAGTGTTAAAACCAATAATAAACTGAAAACCGACTGTGCTAGTGTTTGTGTAGTAAAATATAGGTTGAAACTTAAATAAAGTGACCGACCGTTACATAACCTCAAAATCTCGAAATTTTACCCGAAAATAATCATTAAATACCCGGAAAAATCAACGATGTTCGTGAAAATACTATTAGAAAATGGATAATAGGAACTTAAATAAGAACAACACGGGGGATACCCAAGTGAAAATGAGTGAATTATCACCAAGAAGCCCAAGTGTAAACAAACCCTTGGTGCAACAAGTTTTTCATAGAGGGATGTTTAATACAACTCCAAGATTAGAACAATTAGAGAAAACCGGTGAGACACTGTGCTTAGAATTGGACAGCACTGAAAATATGGAAGGAGACATCGCAAATAACAGTGAAACATCCAATAACAGTAATTCCCTGCACAGCTGGCAAACCGTGCCCTTACTGAGAAATAACAAACGACGTATGTCAAAATCGCCTCCTAAAAAAATACAGGCGCTAGAACTAACCAACAGATTCAATGATTTACCTGATAAGGAAGGTGGAAACCCTGAAAATGGACCCAAAAGAGTTAACAAACCACCTCCGGTTATACTCTACGGGATACAAGATGTTAACAAACTATCTGAGCTAATACAGACCAAAATTAATAGGGATCAGTATAACCTTAAAATTATAACGAAAATGCAACTGAGGGTAACTCTTGTAGATCTAGACACCTATAAAATATTCATGACTCTTATGAGAGAAAACAAACTCATTGGCCATACATTCACCCCGAAGTCAACTAGGGCCTACAGAATTGTTATTAGAAAACTACACCACTCAACACCGATTGAATGCATCAAAGAGGAAATAGAAAGCACAGGAAATGTAGTACGTGGAGAAATAATAAATGCTAGAAGAGGCAAGGATAAAACTCCAACGGATACTTTCTTTGTTAACCTTGAGCCGAGCTCCAACAATCATAAAGTGAAAGATATTAAATATATTTACAACACCTGTGTGGTTATAGAAGAACCAGTAAAAAAGGCATCCATTGTCCAATGCAAACGGTGCCAGCAATATGGTCACTCCAAAAATAATTGTCTCCGGCCATACCGCTGCGTCAAGTGTGGATTAGCCCACAATACTACAGACTGCCCAAATAAGTCTAGAACTATACCAGCAAAATGTGCGCTTTGCCTCGGGAACCACCCGGCCAATTACAAGGGTTGTGCAGTGTATAAGGAGATCCGTGACAGAAAACTTACAAACTATAATAAGAACCGTCAGATGGTCATTGGGCCGAATGATGGGCCAAAAAGATGTGGCACAGAAACAAAAGTACAAGAAAATGTACTTGACCCCGGCCAGTATAATAAAAGCTTCCCAACTTTAAACAGACAGCACAGGACATACTCACACACAGTTAAAGAAGGACCACCTCAATTAAAAGAATGTAAGCCATGTAACTTTACAGAATCGACCTTAATGGATTTGATGATTAAACAAGGTGAAAGAATGGACATTCTAATAACACAACTTGGGACTCTGCTCACCCTGATAACCAAGCTTGTTGGTAACATACAACATTAACCTACCTCTTAAGATAGCTATTTGGAACATAAATGGGTTGACACCCAATAGATTAGAACTGCAAACATTAATTCAGCTGCACAAACTGGATATTGTTCTCATATCAGAATCTCACCTCGCAGATAGTAACATTTTTAAAATGGCTGATTTTAATACTTATTGTGTAAATCACCCAGATGGTACAGCACATGGAGGAGTCGCCATCTTAATTAAACAACGAATTAAGCACTACCTCACACTGGAGTATAAAGAGACATTCCTTCAAGGAGTAGCCGTTACAGTTGAAGATGAAAGAGGTACACTGGACATTGCAAGTACATACTGTCCTCCGAGACATAAAATAACTCAGAACATGTTTGAAGACTTCTTAAACAAGCTGGGTCATCGATTTTTGGCAGGAGGGGACTGGAATGCCAAGCATTCCCATTGGGGCTCCAGACTAATAACCACTCGTGGAAGGGAGTTAAAAAAATGTATAGACAGCAACAACTTTGGCATTGTGACAACATCAGAACCAACATACTGGCCGACTGATATAAACAAGATCCCAGACCTGCTCGACTTTGCAGTGACTGGAAATGTGTCCAATTTGTATACAAAAGCTGAAAGCTGCTATGACTCAACAGGTGATCACTCTCCAGTCATAATAACTGTGAGTACTAAAATAATAGATCGACCAGCAACTGAAAGGTTAACCAACAGATTGACTGACTGGAACTCATTTCGAAGCATAGTAGAAGCAAAAATAGAACTTAACACGAAACTTAAAAACAGTGATGATATTGAACTTGCTGCTGTCAATTTTACAAATATAATACAAGAAGCCGCCTGGTTAAGTACCCCAGAAATTCAAAAAAAGAACTATGATGGGCATAACCTGCCTCTGGATATCAAGTCAATTATAAATGAAAAGAGGAGACTACGTCGTGTTTGGCATACCAGTAGGCTAGCCGTGGATAAAGCAGCATTCAATAGAGCATCTAAAGAACTAAAACGAGTGCTAGAAGAAGTTGATAATGAAACCGTCCAGTCGCACCTGGAAATGCTAAGACCCAACTCCCAGGACAATCATTCGATTTGGAAGGTTACGAAAAACTTCAACCAACCACAAAATGCAATACCTGCCATAAAGAAAACGGACAGCACATGGGCTAAGACAGATGTAGAAAAAGCCGAAACATATGCAGCCTTCTTGGAAAATGTCTTCACTCCGAACAACATCCCTGATCAGGAAGAATGGGAAACCTGTGTTAACAACTATATCGAAAGTGATAATCAAATGTCTCTCCCGATAAAACATGTTACTCCGAGAGAACTGCAGAATGAAATAAAAGGTTTACAGCTGAAGAAGGCACCAGGCTTCGATTTGATTACTGCAAAGATTCTGCGCGAATTGCCTAGAAAAGCTATACTATACTTTACCATGATCTGTAACAGTATATTTAGAGTTGGTTATTTCCCATGCATCTGGAAAGTCTCGCAAATATTGATGATACCTAAACCAGGTAAACCTCAACATGAAGTGACCTCATACAGGCCAATCAGTCTCCTACCAATTATGTCGAAGCTGGTAGAGAAGATTCTGAACAGAAGATTACAAGCAGTGATTGAGGAAGAAGGCTTAATACCGAACCATCAATTTGGATTCAGGGCAAAACACTCTACCACTGAACAACTACACAGAGTTTGCAACAAAATAAGACAATCACTTGAAAACAAGGAATACTGCTCAGCCGTCTTTCTCGATGTACAACAGGCATTCGACAAAGTGTGGCATGGAGGCTTGTTATTTAAATTAAAGGAAAAAATTCCACACACATTCTACACCATTATAAAATCATATCTTGAGGACCGGATGTTTAGAGTCAAAGTGAACAATGATTACTCCAAGCTCTATGCCATCAAAGCTGGTGTTCCGCAAGGATCAGTGCTGGGGCCAGTGTTGTACAGCTTATTCACATCAGATATTCCAAGTTCTAAAGATGTCGTGACTGCTACCTACGCTGATGATACTGCTGCACTATCCAGCAGCAAAGACCCACTGCAGGCAACTAACCACCTGCAAGCACATCTGAACAAACTGAGAGAATGGTTGGAGAAGTGGAAAATCAAAGCCAGCGCCAGCAAGTCTCAACACATAACCTTCACCCTTCGGCATGGTAACTGTCCTCCAGTAACATTGGGCAATCAACCACTACCCCATGTAGATACTGTAAAATATTTGGGTATGCATCTTGACCGGAAACAAACCTGGAAACATCACATACAACAGAAAAGAGATTCTCTAAACTTGAAAACACGCACCTTGGAATGGCTCTTAAACTCCAAATCTAGACTCAGCTTAGAGAACAAAATACTTTTGTACAAATCTATCCTCAAACCAGTATGGACATATGGAATAGAGCTGTGGGGCACAGCCAGCAACTCAAACATAGAAATACTGCAAAGATACCAGAACAGCATCTTGAGAAAGATAAGCAAGGCCCCATTGTTCACTAAGACTACAGAATTGCATGAATATCTACAGATTCCCACCATCAAAGAAGAGATAGAGACACGAAAAGGAAAATATATACTTAAACTGGAAAATCATGTGAATCCACTGGCAACAAAACTGCTAAACACGTCAAATGACGTGAAAAGGTTGAAAAGGAAGAAAATCCTATAAAATGGAGTTGTATGCCAGGGTAAATGGTCAATGGATCATATACACCCCCAAGTCCTGAACACAGATAGCACCTGCTTATGGTCAAAGACCGATTGCAAGTAGAAAAAACATAAGAAAAAAAAAAAAAAAAAAAAAACAATTTTGAGACTGTCGACATCTATGGAATTTATATTTATTTGACAATGGAGGCCATCTCCATAAAAAGAAATTTCTGGACCCTTGGAGACTATACATCTCTAAGCTCTTAGATTTAAGTTTAAGTAGGGACTATACATCCCTTCAATGTAATTTTAGTACGTACCTATATGTATATTTTATACATGTAATGTAAAATTTGTAAATTTTGAAAAAAGGCCTTCTGCTTGACTTTGTTGCGGCGCTTCTTCTCAAGCAATGGGTCTAGGAAGCGCTGGTAAATCCTTTTTCTGACTTGTAAAAGTGCCCCTATGTGGCCAATTTGCTGAATAAATGATTGAATTTTGAATGCCATAATAAAACATTATTTCAAGGACTACTCACTGGAAATGCGGCAATACTTGTTGTTTGCTTTTGTGGTTTAACATTTGATCGTACCACCTTCGAGTGTGTGAATACAGCTGTGTTATCCGATTGCGATATCACTGGAACTTGTCTGGAATCTTGTGTCTTTACTACCCCCCCTATATTATTATCCAAAAGTTGTATGGTATTTTTGAGTATAACATCTTCAATGTCTCCCGTGTTCGTATCAGACTCTTCTAATTTGATCTCAGCTTGTAATTTACTTTCCTGTAATGGAATTACTTCATTAACTAACCAAGTTACACTCTAAAACCGGCCAAGAGGCGAGTTAAACTCGCGTGGAGAGGGTTCCGACCCTTGATTATTTTTAATGACCTCATTTTCAAACCGTTTTACAGGATAAGCTCTATTATATGATAGATTTCCAATACCATGGACTTCTTAATCATTTTACTGTGATCTATAGGTCAATAACTATCTTCCGTATTTTTTTCCAAAATTTTAGGTCCACTGGTTTCGGAGACAAGGGGGGGGGATGGTCATTTTTCGCCTATTTTCTTAAATAACTCGAAAAGTATTGACCAAAAAAGAAATAAAAAAAAATATTTGAGACCCTCATAAGAAGTACTTTCATTTGATATGTGACACGATATAATTTGAAAAACTTCATTAATATTTTTTCATATTTAGCCCCCAAAAATAGGGTCTATGTTTAAAATTCATTTATTTTCGTTATATTACACGTCCGTCTTTGGGTCACAAACTTTGGGTACGAAATTTCAACTTAATCGGTTCAGTAGTTTCGGACAAAATCGACTGTGACAGACGGACGGACAGACACACAAGTGATCCTATAAGGGTTCCGTTTTTACCCCTTGAGGTTCGGAACCCTAAAAGCTCTATCTGTGTGTCTGTTTGTTAAAGATAATCTCCGAAGCTTCTGAACTGAGTTGCATGTAGTTTTAAAATGTGGATACCTAGTGATAATTCAAAGAACAATATAGACTTTGTTTTATTAAATTCAGATGAAACAAGAAAAAATCGTTGAAATGGTCATCCATATCCATATTAATATTATAAATGCGAAAGTAACTCTGTCTGTCTGTTACCTCTTCACGCTTCAACCGCTGGACCGATTGACATGAAATTTGGCATGGAGGTAGTTGGGGTACTGGGAAAGGACATAGGCTACTTTTTATCCCGGAAAAACGCATAGTTCCCACGGGAGCGCGATAACGGAATTCCACGCGGGCGAAGTCGCGGGCAGAAGCTAGTTTTAATATATATTCGTTCCACACAAACGAAGTTGCAGGGCACAGCAAAAATGATCCATTTTAACCAGTGGAAACACAATCATAAATCAAGTTAATCCTTGAAAGTTATGAACTCAGAAATCCAGAATATTCAGAGAGTGGTTTCCACTCCCGAGATGCACACAACGCATTAGTGTCGGAAATGTCTGTAGGTGGCAGTGAGCTGGCCACTTCCCATCGGGTAGGCCGTCTGATCGTACATTGGCCTACTTGGTCTTCACAGAAAAAAAAAACACTTACACATTCCTGATCTATTTCAATTTCAAAAAATGTGTCTTTGTCGGGAGGCTCTTCTTTAATTATTATTTCTTCAGGCTGAAACACACAAAACATGTGTTTTAATATAACTTGAATTAAAAAAAAAACACATTAAGAGTTCCCAGTACGCACGGCGTTTCTCAACTTTTCATACAAACATACATAGTTTCACTTTTATTCCCAAATTACAAAACAGATTGACTCGAAACTTGGTACACATAATAAAATCGTTATTGTGAGTGTCCGAAATTAGTAAATGTAGTGGTAAAATAAAACATAATTAAATTACAGCCAAAAAACTGAATTTTGGAGTTTCTCTGGAAGAAAACTGAAATACTGAAATACTGAATACTGAATGTTGCATGCTGGTATGGAAAATAAACGAATTTGTATTTGTATTTGAAGAAACTAAAATGCTCCTAGTTTCTTTGTTATTCAATTTTATTACAATCAAAGTGTATTTTGGACACTAATATCTCTGCTCCACTAAAATAAAAATAGCCTTTATTATTGAAGTTTCAAAAGACTTTAAAAAAACGAACACTAAAAATCCATCGACAACTTCAACTTGTCTTAGCGACATAGGCCTCTTCCAGAGCCTTCCATCTCGTGCGGTCCCCTGCCTTTTGTAGCCATGCTCCTCCAGTAGTCTGCTTCAAATCGTCTGACCATCTTATGGTGCGTCTTCCTCTTTTTCTTTTAGAACCTCTGGGGTACCACTCTAGAGATCTTCTACTATCTAAAGTCCCGCGCCTTCACATTTCAAAACGCTTCAATGCATTTAAAAAGCACCACCAACACTCTCAACACATGTGTGCGTGCTGAGACAGCCATCAACTATGCGTTGAGAGTGTTGGTGGTGCTTTTTAAATAATAATTTAAAAAATTAAGCGTTTTGAAACGTGAAGGCGCGGGACTTTAGATAGTAGAAGATCTCTACAATATATTTTGTCCATTTATCTATGTTTTTCCGTATCATGTGACCTGTCCAGCGTGTCCTGGCCTGTCCATTACTTGTAAAATTTTGTGTTAATCTGATGAGTTTGCGAAATAAAACGTTTGTATGGAGAAAGGAGCGTATAGCACAACACAACTTAGAAGGCGCATGGCGAAGCACTTAAGCCGTTGACGCAGTGACTATTATTGCTTAATCCACGCATTCTAAGTTGTGTAAACCTGTACAGGGGACTCTTAAAGAAACCTTATAAATCACTCACCTCATACAGTTTTTTCTGGCTCACGCGCAGAAGATGTTTCACACCAGCAATGGCTGTGTTTCGGAACTGAACCAATGCTTTTATTAAAGATAAGCAAGCGCTGCATAATAGCAGCTTGAGATCACGAAGATCCTTCTAGAAATTGGAATTAAACAATTATCAAATTAGAAAATATATATATATATTATTATTATTATTTGAATAATAGGCGAACAGCAATCTAGTGCTGATATGCCTATGTCACAATGTTGTGACCCGGCTAGCTCGCCGTGGAATTAAAAATAAAATAAAAGTGTGTTTTAAAATTACAAAGTGTATTTACAAATAAAAATAAAATGTTATCACTCAGCACTCCCGGTATAGTAAAATAAAAGTCACTGGCCTTAAGAAGCGAAGCACACGGTTGCAGAAACAGGAAAATTCAAGGATAGAAGCGGGGAGGGCCTCGGAGCGGATCGTGGGGTTCAGGTGTAGGCCACGGGTCCTTGGCAGCCGCAGAAGCAAGGCCAATGAAGGAAGGAGACAGGAAAGGGTGCAGGTAAGGGCTGAAAACAAATAACATGCTGCAACATAGCCCAGCACCCAGTCCAAGCCCTACTTAGCGTCAAGGCCAGTGACGACTAAATAAAACTTGGACTAGGTTTTACAATTTTCTAAACTATATGTACAATATTAACTATACATAACTGCATGAGAGGCAGCCCTATGTATAAGATAAAATAGTAATATTATAGTGCGCAATTAAATATTCACGCTTTCCATTTCAAGTCAGAAGCCGAAAAAAACAAAAGACAACTACTATCAATTTCGAATTTAGAATTTGAATGTACGCGCCGGCCAATAATACCGCACGGAGGTTTGCTGTGCTACAATGTTCATTATAGTCCTTAATTGTTTGTATATTTATAAGTTACATATGTTTACTAGCCATTAGCTGTTTCCCGCGACTTCATCCCGCATAACTAGGAATTTTCGTATGTAATGATGTGGATATATACAGACATATACATAATTATAGACACTTTGAATAACTGGTTTGACCCACAGAAAACCCGTTCCCAGACTAATATCGGGATAAAAAGTATCCTATATTATTCCCAGGGTCTCAAACTATCTCCATACCGGATTCCATTCAAATCTCCCCAGTCGTTTCGACGTGAAGGAAGGACAAAAACAAACACACTTTCACATTTCTAATATTAGTATGGATGGGTATTAGTGTAGTAGTATTTAGTCCACTGGCAAATGAGAAAGAATAACAACAAGAATAGTTGATTGACCCAGTTAACAAAATAAAATCCGCGGCAAGAAGTTATAATAGAAGAATAAGTAGGTACCCGAAACATAGGCTCGGTCATAGCTTTCATAGTCCAATCATATACATATGCGATGTGTATATAACTTGATTTCTTTGCACATGGGATTTATTCGTCACACTACAAACGTTGCTTTTTGAGTTTTACGGTTTCATTTGACAGTCGTAAAGGGAAAAATGAAAGTTATAGGTACCAAGTTTACAGCAGTCGAAACAAGCGGCTCGAGTACTCCACGATGCTCGTCGGACAGCGGCTCCAGCGAATCGCAGGCCATGCAAATTGCGCATATGTTCACCATTTTGCAGTGATTTTTACATTAAAATTGAACTTATAATTATAAAATACAACCAAAGACCAATCTATCTCACAACACCAGGGGGGAGAAACTTCCATACATTTGACAACTTTTCTGAGGCACAGTAGCTCCAACGACGAACTTTCTTGAACTAATTTGTTGCATTCTAATCTATTCACACTGCGATTGTTCTGTTTCATAAGAAATTATTTTTTATATTTTTTATTTTACCTCAATATCGATACATCGATTGATAAGAAATGTATTCAGAACAGTAAAATTTTAACTTATTTTGATTGTGACTTACATAACTCGTCAATCGAAACGTTTGACGGTTTGACAACGATGTCGCGGACCAACGACATTAATTTCTAAATTATCTATGGTTCTTGATATCTTAGCTTGACATTTGCCGACTTGTGCAAGCAAGGTATTGTAGTAGAAATCAATAAATATATGCGAATTCTCTGTCTCTGTTACCAAACAATCCGTGGGAACAAAAAGGTCTAAGTAAATTGGAAAACTAAAACTCGAAAACCCTTGAATTTTTTGCTGACATGCACTTGGCCGTTTTTTTTAAATCATCAAAATCGTACAAACCTGTTTATTCGGTAATTTAACATGATTTTATTGAAACCTGGTGGAATTATACAGGTTCAAGAGTAGTCGAATTTCGGGCTCCGCTCGCTTAAAACTACTCTAACTTCGTTATTTACGGTCGATTGGAATATTTAAAATCCATTAAAAAGCTACGAATATTTGTTATAACTTTTATAATAAACTAAAATTCGGTAATCGTCGCAATTCTTGAGTTATTTATGCAAGAAAACAAGCAATTTTCGTAAAAATGATAATTTTCAAAAATATTTCATTATTTATTAACTTTACGTGAACAAATGTATGACAACAAATAATCTACATTATATTGTCTTTCATATGACACCTTATATGATAAAATCGGTCCAGTAGTTATCGAGAAATAACGTTAGTAGAAAAGGCCCGGCCACCATTTTTGTTACGTCATAGCTCCCTCCTCCATACACTTAGAGGAGGACAACCGCGTTTCTTGGATTCTAGAAAACGTGCCGATTCAGACCATACCGGTTGTACGTATGGCCGAGGGTAGGTCCCACGGAATTAGTTATTTGAAGACTTTCTAATAATTGGGTCCTATACTATTGGGTAAAATATCGTCATAATGTTTTGCTTGACTTAAAACATATATAGGGTTTAGTTACGTGGACAACCACCTGAGGCGCTGTCATCGCACTAGGTTCATAAAAAGCACACGAGATGGATCTCTTTACCTATATACCTACTTTTTGTAACAACACTGTGTGGTCCACAGATTAGTTAGAATGATCATAGGATGCGTTCCGAATCGCGTTCACAGCGCTTTGAGCGCATTTCGGGACACTTTGTGAGCGTGCTCACAACGCTCAGGAAATTGATGACGTCATCGATCGACGCTCACGGTGCTCACGCTGCGGGGCATGGGCGCTGTGAGCGCAAACGTCAAAGTGACATTTGACTATACGTTTGACAGGACATGATTGCCTATAAAAAAAAAAGATTGACAGTTACTAAGTTTGGCGCCGTGAGCGTGCTTATAATTATTCCGAATCAAAAACGCGCTTACACGGTCGCGAGCGTGACAATCAATTCGGGACACTTATGAGCGTTGTGAACGCTGTGAGCGCTTTGAGCGCGATACGGAACGCACCCATAGATAGAGATAACTGTCAAAATACGAAAGTAACTATGTCGGACCTCTTCACGCTTCCACCGCCGCTGGACCGATTTGAATGAAATTTGGTATGGAGATAGTTGGAGTTCCGGAAAGGACATAGGCTACTTTTTATCCCGGAAAAACGCATAGTTCCCGCGGGAACGCGATAACCGAATTCCACGCGGGCAGAAGCTACTGAAGCTAGTAAATTATAATTGAAGATATTACATACAGAAACTCACGCAATTCTTCAATACACCTAAAATTTATGATGCCGTGGTGGCCTAGTGGATCGACCTACCGCGTCTCATGCAGGGGGTCGGGGGTTTGATTCTGGCTCGCACCTCTAAGTTTACTTATGTGCGAAATTCCACTGATAACCACTGAGCTTTTCGGTGAAGGAAAACATCGTGAGGAAACCTGCACGCATCTGCGAATTAGTTCAAACATGTGTGTGGAGTACCCAATCCGCACTGGGTAGGAAGTAGGAATGTAGATCAAAGGGAACCGAGGGAAAAAGTGAAAGTAGTAAATATAACTATAGTTAGATACATATATGTAATCTGTGTACATGTAAAGTTAGTGACCGTCAAGATAGCGTACATCGTAACGATATTCAGGATCTGATGATGCAAATAAATAGTACCCAAATAGTAACCTACGGAATATCTAGGTTAAGAAAATAGTACCTTTAAACTTTTCGAAATATAAGGCCTGTTCACGGTGTACGCTACCGAGCGTCAAGCTGGCGTACACCGCGTGGATCTCAGGTACGGCTTGGTACTCGGGAATGATTTACATACATACATAATATCACGCCTTTTTCCCATAGGGGTAGGCAGAGACCACTTCTTTCCATTTGCTACGACTCTTGCATACTTCTCTCACTTCTTCAACTTTCATCCCGTTCCGCATACATGCTCGTCGGTTAAGAGTACTTTTGACCTGGCCTTTAATCAGATTGTCCTGAATTTGATCCAAGAACATTCGCCTCGGTCTTCCTCTTCCAGCACCTCCATTCACACTAGCCATATAAATACTTTTTGTCAGTCTTCTCTCATTCATCCTTTCCATATGACCAAACCAATATAGCATACCTTTTTCTATTTTTGTCACTACATCCTCTTTCACACCACACCGCTCCCTTATCACGCTATTCCTCACTCAATTTAACATTTGCAATATTCCGCAATGCTCTCATTTCTACAGCATTGATTTTACTTTCGTGCTTCTTCTGCCATACCCAACTTTCACTACCATACATAAGTGTCGGCACTAGCACACCTCTATGTACAGCCGCTCGAGCCTTTGCCGAGACTTTGTGGCTAGTCATAAAAGCATGCAATAGGGAATGATTTATAGCTCAATAAATAGTACCTGCAAGTTAAACGATATTTTTTATTATTTAATTTTGAACAAGGTGAAGGAAAGTATTCGAAAAGGCCTCGCTCAGTTATTTAATGTGGTAAATACGCGCGAGATAGCGCTACTCCTTGAACTTTGTCATACAACGACACGCATTTAATTTTGCCGCTTGACGCTCCGCCCGACGCGCCGCTGGTCCCTGGCGGAGCCGTGTATGGCTCGTATGTGCGTCGCTAGAGGGGTACGCTGGGCGAAGGCGGCGGGGCAGCTTTGACAGACGTACGGACGCTCGCCCGTGTGAGTGCGGATGTGGTTTTTCAAGATCTTCTTCGTCTGTGGACGAAACGTTAGTTAATGTAAATTAAACATGAGAACAAGGTATATATATATAATTATATAGGGTCAAGCAAAACGTAGTGCTAACATTGACCTATAATAACATATGGACGAACAGTGCCTAACAGAATATGTCAAAATATATGGAGTAAACTGACATTAGAAAGTACGTTCCAATATGCTAATAACGCCTCTTTATAATATGTGTCAAGATAAATATTTTATACAAAAGTAAACCTAACACTATAAAACTTAAGTGTCAAATTTACTGAGCGCCACACGGGTGCCCGAGTTGTTCGGGCTCCCGTCACCGTTAGGTATAAATCGTACCTAACCGTGACGTCACGCGACATTTCAACTCAATATATCTCCGTAGTTATAAGTTTGATTACGTGAAAAAAGAAAAAATACGTGTCCAATACTTTTCAATAATCTTCCTGATAGACTGAGGAAAAAAAAGTTGTCGTCATCCCTATTATGAGTAACATCTAGGGGCGCTTCAAATTGCCATACATATAGAAATAGAAATAGAACAAGCTACAAGCCGCCTACTGTGTGTATAGTACAGCGTGTAGGTACCAGTTACTCGCGTCAAGCTGCGGTAAGCGACATACCGGTACATGTACCTGGTCACAGGTCGCTACAAGCCGCCTACTGTGTGTATAGTACAGCGTGTAGGTACCAGTTACTCGCGTCAAGCTGCGGTAAGCGACATACCGGTACATGTACCGCTACCGTCCCATAGGTCGTAGTAAGGTCGTGTAGCGATTTCAATGTCAAACTTTACGTTTTTATACTGTGATTTTGGTATTTTTATGTGATATTGATCATTTGATTTTTGATATAATCTATCTTTCAAACAATATGGACCCCTTCTATATATAAAGCAATTACCGTTTTAACCCCACTGCGCCAGAAGGAGGGATATGTTTTACGAGTGTAGGTAGGTATGTATATTTCTTTACGTCACCCTTGGCCGTAAAGTGAAATTTTCTGCCCGCTACGCGGAGAGCAAATCTCACTTCTTGGCCAAGGCAAGACGTAAAACTTTTGACAAACCACGGGCGGTAATTCGTAAAGCCCCAGATCGCATGTTTATGGCCCTCACCTTCGGTTCGGGCCACAGAAACCTGCTATCTGGGACATTTACGAATTCACCATTCTAGGTCTGTAATGTACTATTACAGACCTAGCGTAGCGGGCAGAAAACCGCACTTTATGGCCAAGGGTGATGTAAAAATATTTATTTAATGACACCGATACAAACATAAGAAACTTAAAATGACTAGAATATGGTGTCACTGAAATATCATCCAACTCAGCATTACGTCGAGGCCCTGAGGGTCTCGACGCTGGTCTTCCGTGGGTGAACACCATTGCAGAGATCGCCGATCAACCATTACCGTGGTAATGTAATACATACAAGAGTATAACTTACACATTTTAAACACAGTTTAAGGCGTAAAAACAGTCAGAAAATGTAATAAAATAGATCGAAAACTTGAAACTAAACAAATATCCTCTGTAAGATGATTTGAGGCACCATCTAGATGTTGCTCATGGAGTTCAATGCAGGCGACCGAGGCAGCGACATCTATTATCGCATTTAACACTTATTTCGGGCGTTCACTGATTTGTATGAAGGTTGGCATGCTAGGTTTACCTTACATTTTCTATGATAAAACTCTCAAATAAGAAGAATCAAAAATGTAACTATCTTGAAAAATTTAACTACTACTACAACAGCCTTTTTGCTTCTGGGCACAGGCCTCCTCTCATCATGAGAGGGTTTGGGCTATAGTCCCCACGCGGGCCCAGTGCGGATTGGGGACTTCACACACATCTTTGAATTACTTCGCAGATGCGTGGAGGCTCGACGTTCCTCACGACGTTTTCCTTCACCGAAAAGCTCATGGTAAATTCAACTTGAATTTCGCACGTAAGTAAACTTAAAGGTGCGAGCCGGAATTGAACCCCCGACCCTCGGCATGAAAGGCGGTAGGTCGTACCACTAGGCCACCACGGCTTTTTAGAATCTTTCTAAATAGCTAATAAAATATACATTTAAAAAATGAAATGTTGTCAATTTAGAGACTCACCGCGAACCCTCTGCCGCAAAAATAGCATATTTTGTCCTTGGGCGGCACTATCCCCTCGTGCACGCGTTTTCTGTGATTCACCAGTTTACAGTTGCGGAGGAAATTCTGAAAAAAAAAGTGAATACACATTTCAAAGATTATTATTATTAGTACCTATATTAAATACAAGCATCGGCACGGAACTCGAGCGGTGTCCTTCAATGCGCAGAAGAAAAAACCGGCCAAGTGCGTGTCGGGCCAGCGTAATTTGTCAGCGTAACTAATATGTATATTCATGCCAAATTACAGTTTTCTAGAAAAAAACATCTCCGAGCAATAGTGCGGACAGACGGACGGACGGACGGACATGGCGAAACTATAAGGGTTCCTTGTGGACTTCGGAACCCTAAAAAGGCCTCATCGGCCTCTGGGCGCGGGCCGCGGCGGGCGCTGCGCCGTGCGCGCACGCTTATTGGCCCTTCACTCGTAAACATGCGCAGAAATACCCTCTACTTTCGCTCACCGCTCAAGATAGAAAATCTAGCCATCGAAGTAAGTCTCCTACTAAGTGAGCCTAAAATTAAAAAAAAATACAGACTATAGTACTTGGTCTATAGAAGTCACAATAATATAGAAAATGTTTTTTTTTTATTAAAAACCTAAAAACCGACTTCAAACTCTGACAGCCCACAAAGTACCGAAAGCTGTCGACAAATCTTATAGTGAACTTGATACCAACTTTGTTGGCTGTCAGAGTTTGGAGTCGTTTTTTTTCGTGTTACTTACCAAAGACATAGGTAACTCTGTAGTCTTCAAAATTGACTATACAAAATCATGTACAAATTTTTGAGACCAACTTGGAGATACCGTCTTTTGAATGAAAATGGGATCATACTATCCTCTCGGAACATACAAGAACCTTGGGGCCTCGGGGAGGCCACGTCCAGCAGTGACATAATGACAAATGACAACCTTCTTTTTTTGAAGTCGGTTAAAAAGAGAAAGCACATTTTTGAATAAAGGCCTTCTGCTGAGTTTCTTGCGGCGCTTCTTCTCAAGCAACAGGTCTAAGAAGCGCTGGTAAATTCATTCCTGACGTGTAAAAGTGCCCCTATGTGGCCAATTTGCTGAATAAATGATTGATTTGATTTGATTACCTTGTCGCATTCCTCGCAGCGGTAATTATATTTCTTGAGGTGAACGAAATCATTGTGATGCTTCATGTGGATCTTCTTTGTGAATATTTTATCGCAGCCTGGACATGGGTACCTAAAATACAAGTATTATTTATATTAACATTATAAATGACTGGATGTTTTTTTTAATTATTATTTAATAAAGATCCAAATATATCGCAGTTTAAAAAAAAAAGTACATTAAAGGCTGCAGAAGCCGGAAGGGCTTATTAGCAGTCAGTGAGTTCAGATTCATATATACCTAACAATGTTTAAAAGAAATATTAGTAGGTACATGTTATTGTCATTATGAATGGGGGTTCGATTCTGGCTCGCAACTCAAAGTTTACTTATGCGCGAAATTCAATTTGAATTTACCACTTTTCGGTGAAGGAAAACATCGTGAGGAAACCCGCACGCATCTGCGAAATAAATAAATATGTGTGTGAAGTCCCCAATCCGCACTGGACCCGCGTGATGAGAGGAGGCCTGTGCCCAGCAGTGGGACGCAATTAGGCTGTAGTAGTAGTATAAATGACTAGGTTCTATAGGCGACTTTGTCCGCGTCTAAATTGGTTATGATTTTTTTCCGGGATAAAAAGTAGCCTTATGTCTTCGCGGGGCCATAAATATGCGATCTGGGGCTTTACGAATTACCGCCCGTGGTTTGTCCAAAGTTTTACGTCTTACCTTGGTGAGATTTTCTCTCCGCGTAGCGGGTAGAAAATCCCACTTTACGGCCAAGGGTGATGTAAAGAAATATACATACCTACCTACACTCGTAAAACATATCCCTCCTTCTGGCGCAGTGGGGTTAAAACGGTAATTGCTTTATAATATAGAAGGGGTCCATATTGTTTGAAAGATAGATTATATCAAAAATCAAATGATCAATATCACATAAAAAATACCAAAATCACAGTATAAAAACGTAAAGTTTGACATTGGAATCGCTACACGACCTTACTACGACCTATGGGACGGTAGCGGTACATGTACCGGTATATCGCTTACCGCAGCTTGACGCTGTACTATACACACAGTAGGCGGCTTGTAGCGACCTGTGACCAGGTACATGTACCGGTATGTAACTTACTTCAGCATTTCGCGAGGTACGCGCCGCAAGCTGTTGCAGAGGTGCCAGCGGTACTGGTACATGTACCGGTATGTAACTTACTTCAGCATTTCGCGAGGTACGCGCCGCAAGCTGTTGCAGAGGTGCCAGCGGTACTGGTACATGTACCGGTATGTAACTTACTTCAGCATTTCGCGAGGTACGCGCCGCAAGCTGTTGCAGAGGTGCCAGCGGTACTGGTACATGTACCGGTATGTAACTTACTTCAGCATTTCGCGAGGTACGTGGCGCGTGCTGTTGCTGAGGTGCCGGCGGTACTGGTACATGTCGGCGTACCATCGGTCGCACTCCACGCAGTAGGCGGCTTGGTGCTCCTTTCTGTTGTGTACCTGGTACATGTACCGGTATTGAAACATGACAATGCTGTGTAACCGTCTGATCGAGAATCATGCTTCAATATATGTATTTACTAGCCGTTGCCCGCGACTTTGTCCCGAGTAGACTTAGGATTTGCGTACCTGATGATACTATAACTACTGCAGCCTATTTGCGTCCCACTGCTGGGCACAGGCCTCCTCTCATCACGAGAGGGTTTGGGCTATAGTCCCCACGCGGGCCCAGTGCGGATTGGGGACTTCACACACATCTTTGAATTACTTCGCGTCGCAGATGCGTGCAGGTTTCCTCACGATGTTTTCGTTCACCGAAAAGCTCAGTGGTAAATTCAAAATGAATTTCGCACATGAGTAAACTTAGAGGTGCGAGCCGGAACCGAGCCCCCATTCATAATCATCCAGTCATTTATACTATAACATAGATGATTATTTATGGACGCATTGAAAAACTGGCTCAATACTCGTACGTGGAAAAATCGGGATAAAAAAGTATCTTATTTTATTCAACAAACCAAATTTTATCAAAATCGGTCCTGTCGTTTTCGCATTTATCCCGTCCCGCTGTCCCGCCTAACAGTCATGCGTGACGTGAACTGTCAATAGGGATGACGACAACTTTTTTTTCCTTAGTCTATCAGGAAGATTATTGAAAAGTATTGGACACGTATTTTTTCTTTTTTCTCGTAATTAAACTTATACGGAGATATATTGAGTTGAAATGTCGCGTGACGTCACGGTTAGGTACGATTTATACCTAACGGTGACGTAGTTAGCCCCCACTCTCCAACTTTAATGCGTTTTAACTTAGTCATTCTTTGTAAATTTTATAAAACAAAAAATACGTGTCTAATATTTTTTTATTACCTGACTGACGGACTAATTAGAATTTCGATTTCTTCACCCTGTCTTCATCCCTATTGCGGAAGATGGCGGAAGCGAATTTACAATAATACTTAAAAATAAAATCATCATCATTTTTTCGTTTGCATTATTTTCATATTTTAATGGTAATTATATTCGGGCCTATTCGGGGCGGAGACAAATAAAAAAAATGTAGACTTGACTATATAATTTTAGTTAGAAGTAGAATTTAAGTTTCATTGTGTAGAGAGTAGTAGAGTATGCATGTACTGATGAGAACACTTCTTGAATCGAATCTCACCTTATTGTGTAGCCACAGTCCTTTGCGTCGATTAAATGTTTTGTTGCACTGCTTGCATTTGTGGGGCGAATGCAGTTTTCTGTCAATGCAAGGAGCAAGGTAAAAATGCCGCAAAATTATAGTACATTACAGACCTAGGGTGGTGAATTCGTAAATGTCCCAGATCGCAGGTTTCTGTGGCCCTCACCTTCGGTTCGGGCCATAAATATGCGATCTGGGGCTTTACGAATTACCGCCCGTGGTTTGTCAAAAGTTTTACGTCTTGCCTTGGCCAAGAAGTGAGATTTTCTTTTCGCATAGCGGGCAGAAAATCCCACTTTACGGCCAAGGGTGATGTAAAAATCATTACATTTTTGTTACCAGTTTACACAACCTAAGGCGCGTGGATTAAGCAAAAATAGACTCTGCGTCAACGGCTTAAGTGCTTCACCGCGCGCCTTCTAAGTTGTGTCGTGCTGTACATGTACGAGTATATTTTATTAGCTAGTTAGAATGTTTGAAAAATTTTAAATGACACGTATTCTTTCTTTTTTTTCGTAAATTTCATACTTAAATTTGAAATTAAAACACTTTACACTCCTCATTCTAAAAGGGAGTAAGTCAAAAATGTCGTACGTAACCTTTCTGGCGCATAGAACTTGTTCAGCGCGTAGCGAAAGAGCCAAATGACGTCACTTGGCCGTCACGCACCAGTTACCACTAAAACACTTTGAGTATATAGCCACTGGAGATGCCATGCATGGGCGATCCCCTCCGGCAAAGTACATGGTTCAACTGTTCAAACTCTTTATATAAACCCACTTGAAGGTCACTTCACCGCCATTTTGCATCGTTCCGTGACGCGAGACGTTTCTCCTGAAAAATGGTGTCTTGTGCGGTATTCTCGTGTAAAAGGCGATCTGATCGCTCAAATTCGCAACAAAATCGCATTTCCTATCATAGATAAGTATTTTTACTAACTTTTATTGAAGTAAAATCTCTATTTAAAGAAAAGCTTTTGCGATACGTAAACGTCAGAAAAATGTAAACATGAATGGGAGCGAATCGGTCTAGGGATGTGACTAAAGTCAAAAAAGCGACTCAACTTTTGAGTGAATCATTCATTCATTCAATCAATGAGGTTTATTTAATAGTAAGTTTTTTATTGCATATTCCATTAATTAGTAGATAAGTATAGATGTTTGTTACATTTAAATCCTGGAAGGTGAATATTACTTTTCTCTGGACATCGATGTTGAATTTTATTCTGATCTTGAAAAGAAATGTTGGCAAATATATAGATCTAGGTAAAAGGAATACAATATTTAGTTCGGGACTACGAGTGATGTGTAATGCATATACTATTATTTATATACATTATTTCATATAATCCTTTTAAATTTCCAAAAGATCCATAAAGGAGAATTCTTGGAAACTGACACGTGTTATCTGTTCGGAGCATTTTGCTGACGACCTTTATCCATACTTACTACTACTACAGCCTATTTGCGTCCCACTGCTGGGCACAGACCTCCCCTCATCATGAGAGGGTTTGGGCTATAGTCCCCACACGGGCCCATACTACCATACGAGTACTATCCATATTAATATTATAAATGCGAAAGTAACTCTGTCTGTCTGTCTGCTACTTACCTCTTCACGATTCAACCGCTGGACCGATTGAGATGAAATCTGGCATGGAGATAGTTGGGGTCCCGGGAAAGGACATAGGCTACTTTTCATCTCGAAAAAACGCATAGTTCCCGCGGGAACGCGATAACCGAATTCCACGCGGGCGAAGTCGCGGACAGAAGCTGGTATTATATAAATGGGAAAGTTCATTTGTTTGTCCTTCTTTCACGTCGCAACGGAGAGGTTTTATGTCGTGATTTGTTTAGGGTTAGTTGGGAGGTTGGAGAGTGACATAGGCTTCTTTTTACCACGGGAAAACATCTTATTCCCATGGGAAAATCCATTGTTTTGTTTTTGGTTTCCTATAACTATCGCTATGTATAGAACCATTAGCTGCCTGAATTCTTAGTACAGTCAAGTTCATAAATATATGATCAGTTTTGGACCTTATTACAAGAGAGCAAGGTGTAAAAGTGTGTATATATTAGAGAACTCGTCCGTACATACGGACGAAGTCGCGGGTAAAAGGGTAGTTATAACATAAGTAGCTTTTCCCCGCAACTTCATATGCGCAGAAATATTAAAATGTAAAATCCCGATTTTTCTGTTCCTATGGAAATTTCGGGAAATCCTTTCTTAGATTGCTCCCCTATATTCCCTATGGAATCTGCATGCTAAATTTCAGCTTTCTACGACCAGTAGATTCGGCTCTGCGTTGATCGATCAGTTAGTCAGTAAGTCAGTTTCTTGTTTTATATATATAGATATATAGATTTCATGTACGTAGGCTCTTACAAATACCAATCTACTTTAATTTTTTTAACAAAAACATATGTATCCGCCCGGAAGCTGCTGACAACAGTTCATTCCACAGTTAAAAAACTGTGTGTGGGCTAAGGACACAAATACAGATACTTACAGACATACATACATACATACAAACTAATATGTTTTTGGGTATCTTCAACGTACAGAATTTCCACTTTAGCAATTTTATTATAAAATAAAATACTATAAAATAATTCAGTTCATTCATCTACTTATCTCATTTGACTCATTCTTCAGATGTGTCACATCACTAGTCTTGTGCATATGTATGCTGCATAGTTACGTGAAAACTCTATCTGTTTACGTGTATTTTTTGATGTGTTGATTTTTTTTGTAGTGTGCGTTGATCTCAACAGCAAAATTTGTGTCTGTTGAGTTCTGCGTCGTTTGGTGGTGTGCTGTACGTGTTTACCTCGCCCCCCGCTAAAAGTGGCGAAAAAATTTGTTCGGCGAGTTGACGTTATGGCATCTCCAGTGGCTATATACTCAAAGCTAAAACACGATTATCTCTAGAAGAGATGAACAAAAAAAACTGAAACCTTTTTACTGAATTGACAGAGATACCGAAATGGTTTTCGAATTACGCCTTACTAAAGTTTGAAATGTTGTCAATATTATACACCATTCAAGGCAAAATCGGGAAGTACTGATTTATGATAGATTATACATGGTGGGTCAGAAAATATGGCAAATAATTAACCCATAGTATCGGCTATCGATTCTAAGTATATTGCATAGGTCTTTAATTTTTTTTGAGTTGGTAAAAAAAAAAAATTGTATAGGATTCAGGCGTCGTTCACACAACCAATCCCATATACAATTTTTTTTTTACCAACTCGAAAAAAAAAGACCTATACAATATACTTAGAATCGATAGCCGATACGGTGGGTTAATTATTTGCCATATTTTCTGACCCACCGTGTATAAAAATGATACCCAAAACATCGACTTTTAATTATAAAAATGCATAAATGATTTTATAATTGCATTTATAAAATGTTGTTTTTTAATATGTCCCAAAACGGTAGGCGCCATATCGATAGCTGCTGTGACGTCACTTCTGCTGTAAACAAAGCGTTACAAAGGCTTGATTTGTATGGTTACTATTACGGAGGGTTGAAGTAGAGGAGCGCAATCTTTATAGTTCCAAAAGTGGACACCAAGTCGGGTGGATTGGGGGCGCTGCGGTCGCCACTCCAGTCAAGCCACCTAGGCGGACAGTCTGCGCCTTCAGATGGCGCTGCTGAGGCGAAAACGCAGCTTAAACGGTTGTGAGGAGAGTGTTTTGTTTTGTTGCTTATCAAATCCGCTGGACACGTGTTCAACTGTTTCGCCATATAAGATTGCGCTCCTTACCAAGACACATTCGACACTCCATAGTTACTATGCAGTTATTTACTATCCTAGTGACGTCACAGACCATGCTAAAACCGCGGCTAGCTTTCTAGCGCGATAACTGAAAACGAAGATTTACAAGTACTTTTTAAGGTATTTATCCCATTGAGAAAATCTAAATAAAAAAAATTGTGATTCAATCCGACATAAGGATGAATTTAATCCATTTTTAAAAAACTGGTGCAGGCAATACGCTATTGGCCTCATGAAACTCAAGCGCCTCTAGCGGCCAATCCATCGCGGTGAGCCTCGTTAGCTACGTACCTAATGTGGGCCTCAATAGAGTGTCTCATTTTGAAGCTGATCCCGCAGAGATCGCAGATGTATTTCTCGTGCCACTGCTTGAAATGTCTGAAGAATTCGCGACGGCCTCTGTCGAATTCGAAGAAATTCATCTTTCAAAGTCTAAGTGAATTATTTCGTAAACATAGGTTTAATTTAAGGCATTCACTGCCACCACAGAATAAGTAATAGTACTAACGTACAGAAGGCCGACTGCTAACAAAAAACCGGTTTTGTTGCACCGTAAGCTCCCAAAGCGGCCATCTCTTTCTATCGCATGCAGCGCACTCTTTCGGAGGCCACGCCCTAGCGCTAGGGCTGGCGCACTCGAGAACTCATTCATGCGTCTAGTATTAGGTAGTACATAGGTTAGGTAGAATAGTGTTATCTGTCAATTCATGAATCAGCTAAATTCAAAATTAAGACACACAGTCACACAACTGCATTATCATAATATACTAGCCGTTGTCCGCTTTCATAGAATTTGCGTACCCGACGATACTATACTGTACATGACATATATATATACATAGTTATTGTTATTATAGAAAAAATGAAAATTTGGGTTGTCTTGAACTACCTCCATACCAAATTTCATCATTTTACTCTTTACCAAATCATTTTACTGTTGTTACTACAACCCTTGCTATACAATATATTTTCGACCTAATTCAAATTTCATAGCACATTTGACTCTTGCGTCGCGACTCGCGACGTTACCCGTCGCGTCGCGAGTTTACGCGCGCGCGTGCATTCGCTAGCAGTGCGCGGCAACCACTAATCATCACGCCACGGTACGAAGTCGGCGGGTACTTGTATCGAGCGCGAAGAAATCAAAGAGTGCGCCGCGCCTGCTGCCACTTCTGTTTTACGAACTTTCGCCAGGTGCCACATCTGTCATTAAGGGAACATTGCAACGCACATGTGCGTTCAAGGCACTGCGGGAAAGTCAGCAAAACGCACATATGCGTCGGTGGCAGTGAATGCGTTAAAGGTGTTAAAGGCTTATTCGTATCACTATATGTTCCGCCCATAGACATACAAAATGCGGCTAAAAACTATCACTACATAGTATAAAACAAAGTTGCTTCCTGCTGTCTGTGGTCCCTATTGTATGCTTAGATCTTTAAAACTACGCAACGGATTTTGATGCGGTTTTTTTAAATAGATAGAGTGATTTGAGAGGAAGGTTTTATTATTAATTTATTTATTTAAACTTCATTGCACATACAAAATGTATACAATTGGCGGACTTAATGCTGGTATTCTCTACCAGTCAACCATAAGCCCAAACAGAAAAGAAAATGAGTAGGTCCATCAATATCAGAAAGAAACTACAGAAATACTAGGAAGATAACAAATTAATTTCAAGAGGATAAATTTACATAAACAGTTTTAGTGTACTATAAATTGTTATAGTTTAACGCTCAATTCCCGCGGGAACGCTATAACCGAATTCCACGCGGACGAAGTCGCGGGCAGAAGCTAGTAATAAGGCAACAAATCAGGGTTGCCTCATATGTTCCTAATGATAGAAATTCATGTTACATGCATGGTTTGTAATGTGATGGAAGGCTATACTCTTACATACCCAAAGATTAATTCACATTCCACACACTGGAATACTTGTCTATGTTTTCTCCTGTGTGCGTTCGCGTGTTGTCTATGGTAAGAGGAGAATGCACACAACACACAAACATACTTGAAATAGTGGTCGGAGATATGTTTTTTTAGTTTAGATTTCTTTGATGTGTGTGATTCACAGATGTCACAAGTGTAGGGGCCTATTGTCTGAAAATAAAAAAATAAAAATTATATTACATCAATCAGAACTAGTTGTGATTATTGATTATCTAAAGGCTATAAGTACTTTAAAATACCTGAATATGACATCTATTTACGTGGGCTTTTAAATTAAGTTTATTCTTAAATGGAAGGACACAGCTTTCACACTTGGATTTACTTGCATTGTACCATTTGCTATCTCTTTCTTTAGCTAAAAGCAATTTTAATTCATCTTGACTTATTTCAACTTTTCTGAAAATGTTCTTGTAATTTTGTATGATTTTAAATTTAGGCTTTTTATTCGATAGAACTTGTTCCTGGACCCATTTACTTTTTTTTCCTTTAATTTTAGATTCTAGTTCTTCTTTAATATCAATCTCCAAAACTGTGTCTATGGTACCATCTACATTGTCTATGGTATCATCTATATTGCTTATGCCATCTGATATATCGCCAGTGTCTTCTTTCAAGTCTTTAATCTCTGGATCTGTGTCTATCATTAGTGGATTGGTTCCTGTGATATAGTTGGTGTCTGTACTACAATCATCATTGTATACTGTTACTAAATTTGACAAGGTCCCAAAAATGCATGCCTGAAATTCAGATAAATAGATAAAAACTATTCTTGATTTTTTGTAACTTTTATACATTACTTACCTATAGCACAAATTATTGATTTAAGCTTGAGGAGCAAATTAATTTCATAATCATAAAAATTAAAAGGCTAGTTTTTTTTTTAAGATTACATGAAGCCAAGCTCTGCTACCAGTAGTAGCACTATTTTTTAATTATTATTACTTTTATTACTTATACTAGTAGTTTATACTAGTGAACTTCGTATCACCATGTATTCCCATACAAAGCTTTTCTTTCTAAACCTTCCCTGAATCACGGGAAATAAAACAAAAAAAGAATTAGCCAAATCGGTCCAGCGGTTCTCGAGCCTTAGCCAGACTAACACGCTGCAATTCATTTTTTTTAATATACAAGAAGATTAGCCTGCAGTGTCCCACTGCTGGGCAAAGGCCACCCTCACATTTTTTATGTGTTTAAATAATTGAATTAGAAAACACTTAATTGTGCAATTTTACTTAAAAAGCCTGATGCAGATAATTTATTGAATCTTACAATTATTGTACACCAATGTAATGAGGTAAAAAAACATGTAATGATTAAAAATAACATCTTAATAAACCAACCTGTCCCATTTGTAAGATCTCTGTTGCTTTTAACACCCTAGTTTGAAATGCCACCATTTTCAAAAGCATACCACGGCACTCCCAGCAAATTTGGGCCTTTTCAATGTAATCGGCATCTTGCTGTAAAATTATAATTCACTATTCAGGGCCACATGGAGAGAAGCATGATAGGAGTAGAAAAACAAGATAAGCAACAGAACATCTCAATAAGAGCCAGAACAAGGGTAGCAGATGTCCTTTGCGTGATCGACCAACTAAAGTGGAGATGGACTGGCCACAGGCTACTGGACCAAAAAGAAAAATGGAGCAAAATTATCAGCAAGAAGCTCGCTTCAGGAAGTTATCCTTATCCTTATATGCCTTTGCCACATCATTTGTCATTCAGTACTAAAAAAAAACTTATGCAAGAATTTGCATACGTGATGTGTTATACAAATCCATTTAATGTAAACTTACCCAGTATTGATATTGAGGAAATAATCCTTTAAAAATATCTACATACAACACTAACGGATATAGTTTTCGGCCCATACTCAAACACGTACGGCACTGAATCGAATCTGATGAATATTCTAGCTTAATCTCGGCTTCACGCATTGTGTACAGGAATTCGATAAGTTAAGCGAACTTTTCAAGACTCCGTTTATTATTACTGAATTTTTAAAATACAAACTGAAAATAAAGAATTCAATTCAATTCAATTCAATTTTTGGGTGAAATGGCCCCATCAACTTCTTGATGATTCCGCCAATGTCGAGGTTGGATAGCCCACTGCCAGTTGACCCTTTGGTTTTTAGCGGTGACTTTACTTGAGTTCGGTAGGCTGCTTTCCACCACCAATCTATACCAGACATAAAAGCACTACTGTAATCACCAACATGCACTACATTAAACTAATATTTAATCTACATATACTAGAGTAATATTATATATTTAATAATAATAAACATAAATAGATTAGAGTCTAATTTTATTTTTGGATAGGAAATTATTAAGTATGCTACAATATGGGGAGAACACTAAGGTAAGGAGGAAATTAATGTTAATGGGACGACTAATATTACGAGGAAGTAGATCATATAGGTGGGTAGATATTTTAGGACATTCCAAAAACATATGCTCGACTGTTCCATCAGCAAGTCCACACTCACACAATGAACTATCGCGTATTCTTAATTTAGCTAAAAACACCGGAGAACAAAAATGACCAAGACGCAGTCTTATTATGGTGGAAGTATTTAATTTAGAAAATTCTCTATTTTTGAAGAACCATGGCTTAGTTGGAAGAACTGGCTGGAGGGATCCATAATGCTTACCCTTGATCTGACGGGACACTTGCCATAAATTGTTCCAATTTTTTTCCAGTTCCGGTTTGGCATTGGACTTCAGATCACGAGTGAAAGATTTATCATATGAAGTGCATCCCACTTCTATAGCTTCCCGAGCATAAGCGTCAACTGTTTCATTGCCCAATATACCACAGTGGCTGGGAATCCAAGCTAGTGTGACGTCTATGTCTTCATTTTTGCACTGTCGGAGTTCATCCTTAATTTTTAGAGTTAAATAAAAATTATCTTTTGAGCGGAAAGGGAAACCAACTAAATCCTGGAGACAACTCAATGAGTCAGATACAATAATCGTTTTATTTAGTTTATGAGATCTAACATACTTTACGGCTTCATATAGGGCAACTGCTTCCCCAGAAAAAATAGAGAAATGAGAAGGACATTTAAAATTTAAAACAATTTTATATTTGGGAATCCACACAGCGGATCCAACATTGTTGTCTGGGGCTAGTTTAGACGAATCTGTGTAAATCACTAGCCACCCATTGAATTTTTGGTCAATAATTTTATTAAATTCAATATTAGCATTAGGGGAGCCTTTATGTATACCTAAATCCAGACTTATGGAAGGTTGAAAAATCAAAGTATCGTAGGCGAAACAGAAAATTACGTTCTTAGGGAACTCATAGATAGGAAAACAAGAGAATTTATGGTAGGATTTAATCAGGGGAGGGGATTCTTTGTGACACCAATATCTGGAGGAAGCTATAAGATCTACGAGAGTTCTGCATTTTGATACTAGAGGATGGGAAGGAAACTGTGCTACGGTTAAAAAAAAACGATCAGCTAGATACTGTCTGCGCAGATTCAACGGGGGATCTAAACATTCTACTTGCAATGCGTTAATAGGAGATGATTTCATTGCGCCCGTGATGATTCTCAAGCATCTTGACTGGATTTTATCCAATTTTGCAAGGGCTAACTTACTGCATGGTTCTAAACTGACGCCAGATAGGGATCTCATAACATTAATGCTTTTCTCGCATTTATTAACAATATAGGAGAGGTGGTGAATTCCTGTCAATTTTGAGTCGAGGAATACCCCGAGAAATTTAACTTTTTCACAGATTGCAATTTGTTGGTCTTCAATTTTCAACTCAATGGGGGGAATGTTATACCTTCTGGAGAAAACCACAGCACTGCATTTAGGGACTGATAGGGTTAGACCATGATCTTCCAGCCACTTTTTAAGATATGAAAGGGCCATGTTTAGTTTAGAAGAGCAGTCTTGGAAAGTGGAAGCCCTACTGTACAATACTATATCGTCGGCATACTGTAAAATATCACAAAAACAATCAACACTCGATTCTAAATCAAACGAATATAGACTGTACAGTATAGGACTCAGGACTGACCCCTGGGGGAGCCCCTTCCAGACAGGTCTTGAAGGAAGCAAGGATCCATTTATTCTAGTACGAATATACCGGTTCATAAACAGCTTACATATGAAATTAGTTAGTCTCGAAGGAATGCTCAGCTGTTGCATTTTCTGCCTGAGCAAGCAGAGATCAACATTGTCATATGCAGAGGAAACGTCGAGAAACACTCCTATCACGTTTTCATTGTTACTGAAGGCTATACGGATATCCGTTATCAGAACACTAAGGCTGTCCATAGTTCCCATTCCTCTCCTGAATCCAAACTGCAGTGGCGGACTAAGCCTGTCGGGGGCCCGGGGCGGAAAATCGAAATGGGGCCCCCCTCCTTATCTGTGTAGATGTGTTGATGGTGTATGTTAGGTTCCCGTGCACTGACTACCTAACACATTTAGTTGAAATTTGTTCGCTTACCATCAGGTGGCCTGTCTGCTCGTTTGCATTTATACATTCATACTTAATATTATAAATGCGAAGCGAAAGTAACTTTGACTCTCTGTTGCGTCTTCACGCTGAAATCGCTTGACCAATTTATATGAAATTTGGTATGGATGGAGATAATTCTAGCCCCGATGAAGGACATAGGCATAGCCTAATTTTTATCCCAAAAAGTTATCTAGTTTCCGCGGAAACGTGAGCGCTACAACCGAATCCTACGCGGACAAAGTCGTGGACAGAAACTAGTCCATTTTCTAATATTATAAATGCGGAAGGAACTCTGTCTTAACAGACAGACCCCCCTCTACACGCCTTCAAAAGCTAGTAGGTTATAAAAATGCTACAGGTGGCTCCAATTCGTGACTCCACACAAGCAACACTAGCACAATCCGTCGAAGGTAATTGGAAAAATATCCTGATAGAGTTGTTCAATGACTTCTTAAATTTTGCAAAGTTCTGAAAAATTATGAATACTGAAAAGCTTTATCTCAGAAATTATTTAGTACACAGAGACGGTTCTAGTCTAATATTATAGGAAATTTATTCTTTAAAAACTTCCTGAGAAGGTAGAATCAAAAACTAGTCCTTTGGGGTCAAAATCGCTAAAATATTAAAAGCATCCGATTTTTTCTTGTTTTTTTATTATATTTTTGACAAAGTTGCGTTCGGCGCTCGAGGTCACAAACTTGGATAATACATTAGGCCAACATCATAAATAAGCCTGCAAAAAATCAGAACCACCGGATTTCGCGCACACGCTGATGTATATAGTTACTGGATTTACTTTTTAACCCAGAAAAACACATAGTTCCCGCAGGAGCGCGATAACCGAATTCTACGAGTGCAAAGTAGTTGGCTGAAGTCTAACTAAAAATCTTCTTAAAAACGTCCTGAAAAGTTAGTATCAAAAACAAGTTCATTAGGGTCAAAATTGCCAAAATCTGAAAAGCAGCCGTCGTAGTTTTTTTATTTTTGACAAAGTTGCGTTCGGTGCTCGAGGTCACAAACTTGGATTATACATTAGGCCAACATCATAAACAAGTCTGCAAAAAATCAGAACTACCGGATTTGACGCACATGCTGATGTATAGTTACTGGATTAATTTACGTATTATCATTATATTCCCACGGAGTCCATATTATGCGCTTAACACGGTACCGCGAGCTTTGGACTTATTACTAATAGCCATAGATTATAACGATTTGTTTCCTTTGTTTCCGAAAAAATCAAGTGCTTGGACCTTAGAGTTGGAAATGTTGGGATGTTTTACCAATAACTAAGTATCTATGGAATGGACTGTGGGGGCACTCACGTCAACTAGCTCGAAACCAGAACATTGGCGTAACAATAGGGTGGCAGTGGCGTGTGGCAGAACGAGCAAAATTCCCTAACTCACTGCCTGAGCTGAGGGGGCCCCGGCACAAGAAGCTGCGAGGAAAGAAAGGAAAATGCAAAAATTTCATTTGTGCAATTTTGTAAATTAACGGGGCGAGGCAAATCTTTCGTACCCTATAGGTACGAAAGATTTGCCTCGGGGCCTCGAGCGTGCGGTGGTACAGTTACGCCGCTGCCTGGTTGAAACTATTTTTTCAAGTTTTTATGCCTTACGTACTATATTATTTGGTGATTTGGGGGCCCCCTAGGACCGGGGGCCCGGGGCGGACCGCCCCCGCCGCCCCCCCCTTAGTCCGCCACTGCCAAACTGAGATCTAGCCAAGATGTTACGGTGTTCCAGAATCCATTCGAGTCTGTTCTTTACCAGATGTTCCATAATCTTGGCTAAAGTCGAAGATAGGGCAATTGGGCGATAAGAAGAGGAGTCATTAGGGTCTTTACCTGGTTTTAGGATCGGAATTACAATTTGAGTTTTCCAAGACTCCGGGATATTACCAGTTAGAAATATATAATTAATTATGTTTAAAAATAAGGTTTTAGAGGGAGTGGACGATTTAGCTATAAACGAATAGGGGATACCATCAATACCCGGGGCTGAGTCGCGTAGGTGATCCAGAGCACAAAGATGTTCAGGAAATGAGAAAGGATCATTCATTCTATCCACTGAAAGGGGGACATCTGAACTTAAATTTATGTGAATAAGGTCTTCGGAGGGGACAAAGGGAGGGGAAAGTCTGTCTAAAAAATCTGGAAGCCATGCATCTGTGTCATTAGAAGGGGGGTCTGAAATAGTTAAACTCCTACGAAATACTTTTACTCTCTTCCAAACTATTGATGATGGAGAACGAGGGGATAAAGATTTACAAAATTCTAACCACCCATTTGCCTTTTTTTTAGCCAAAAACCTTTTGGACTTGGCATTCGTTCTTTGGAACATAAGATAATTATCCATAGAAAGGTTTTCACTATATGTTTTTTCTGCTAGATTCCTTTCACGGATAACATTAGTGCACTCTGCATCCCACCATGGAGGAGAAGGGATTTTGGAGCGAGCCGAATTTTTCAAGGGGATTGCTGCATCCGCAGCTGAGAGAAGACTATTGATAAATAGATCGTATATTACCAAAAAATTATTTTCACTAATTTCAGGTAATGAATTGGTTTCTCGAGTAAGATGAGCAGAGAACTCCGCCCAGTCGGCATGAGAAGTTTTATATTTTAATAGGGGAAGACTGGAAGGGCGACATACATACTCATTTATAATGGTGGACAAAATGGGAAAATGATCGCTTCCATAAGAACGGTTTAAAACTTTCCAGGAAAAGGTGTGAATTAAACTACTGGACACCAGGGTAAGGTCTAGAGCACTGTTGTTTTGGATTGGAGAAGCTCTTCTAGTTGCAGAACCATCATTTAATACAGATATATTTAAATCATCTAAAATGTCTATTAAATAGTTTGAATTTGAATCGCATATATGAGATCCCCATAAGGTGTGTTTGCAATTAAAGTCCCCTAGTATAACATATGGGGCAGGGATATTACATAAAATAGATTTTAATTCATCCAAGAGAAGAATGGAGGGGTGGGGAATGTACACTGAGACAAATGAAATATTTAATACCTTTACTGCAACTATGTTCATTCCAGAGTTATGATCTGGAATATTAAAAAAGGAATATGTGAAATTATTATTAACTAATATAGCACATCCAGCATATCCATCATTTCTGTCATCCCGCAGACATGAATACCCAGGGACCCGGAAACGGGCACCAGGTTTCATCCATGTCTCCGCGATGGCAAATACGGCTGGATTGTATTTATTTAAAAGAAAAATTAATTCTGATTTTTTATTTTTCATACTCTGTGAGTTCCATTGCAGAACATTCTTGTCCATTATGAATTAGAGGGATGATTGACTGAAGTTGGGATATGACAGGGTACGGTATATTATCACTAAATTTATGGATCATATTGACCAGTAAACCAGTCAGATTCTCCAAGAAGTTGTCATTTGGTGTGGTATTCTGGTTAAGAGCACAGCCATTTGGTTGTACATACCTAGGAGTTTGAACTATCTGCTTATGGGCCAGGACATCATATGATTTCCCATGGGATTGGCGAGGTTTTTTTGTGACATAGATGGTTTTACGGGTTGATTTCGGGGTAGAATCGATTTCAACGTAATTTGGTATGGGAGTCGAGGAACGTGTAGCGTGGCTTGGTGTAGGCGACGCGGAGAACATCGCTCGTGAAATTTCAGCGAAAGAAGTTTTAGAAGGTCGGAATCTCTGGGATGCTTCAAAATACCCTATGTTTTCATCGGCCATCACAATTTTAATGGATTTTTGACGAGAATGTTCTGGGCATTTGGGATCGGTAGCTTTATGGGCTCCCGAGCATAGAACACAACTTATATTTTGACTGTCAACATTGCAGGTATCACCCGTATGAGCCTGAGCGCAGCAGTAGCAGCACGGGCGAGATCTGCATTTAGCTGCTATGTGTCCGAATTTGCAGCAGTTGCGGCATTGAATTGTTGGCAGGTCATACTTTGTTACTGAGATACTAGTGTTGTAAATGTATATCTTCTCAGGCAGAATTTGTGAGTGGAAAGTCACAACCACAGTCAACGACGGAATCCATGTTGGAGGTTGGCCCTCATTATGAACCTTTCTATACAAGCGACGAGCTTTAATAACTTTGCAGTCATGCATTCCGCTATTGGCCGGGTAACGAATCCCTTCAACCATCTCCTCCAATGACCAGTCTGTAGGAATATTCTTGATTACACCCATGCGGGCCACCTGGTATCTAGGAATTGATACTGCTAGTTGGTTTGCTATAATGAAGTCTGCTTTATGTAAGTTATTAGCTTGAGCTGCTGACTTGAATGCAACTGCGATTTTATTGCGGCCTAATGATTTGACAGAACCTTCAACAACATCAGATATTCTATTTTTATGGAGAAGTTGTGCAACCTTTAGCACATGGAGTGTGAGACCTGCAGTTGGAGTTGACTCCACTTTGCTAATGTGGACCACAAAGGGTCCTTTGTCATTTTCCGAGTAAGTTAACGGTGGGTCGTCGTCACCATATCCAGGCGAGACATACGTACTTTGGATAGATTCCGCCGGATTTCTGTTTTTTTTAGGAATTACATTCACATCAGTAGCAACTCGTTTTCTACCAGGAATTTCAGATGCAGGTAACTCCGACGGAGAACAACCGGGGGTACCCACAATTTCCATATTATTAGCAAGCGACGCGGATCCTCCCCTGTCGGGGGGATCTTTGCCGTTCATTTTATAAAATTAAACCCACTTACCTGTAGTAGGGCACCACTACAACACTAATATTATTACCCAACACCAAATCTACACCCAAACTACAGATTGTTGGAAACACCTAGCCGAAAAACGCGATTCTTTTTGGCGTTTCTCCCGGGCACGTGTGCACACCAACACATCAACGAGCAGAATCGAAAATAAAGAAATAAATGCGAAAATATCACAATCACAACCGGTTTGCTGTCAATAATTGACATTGACGTTTGGCTCACGTTCAGGAATAGAACTGTGTTGTTCTCTGTAAACTTACCGCGGTTTTATGCGTAGCTGAAATAGTTTTTTTTTTAATTCGATCTCACCTGATGGTAAATGAGATGCGGTCGAAGGTGAAACATGCTCACTTAGATAGTACCTGTTCAATCTCGACTTGAAAAAATCCCGGTTAAAACCATCGGGGAATAAACCAGCCGGTAGAGAATATAACCTGTAGTACTGTAAAATACAATAGTAAACAAAATAAAAATAAATATTAGCTTAAGCCTAATCAAAAAGCCCCCCTCGAGTTGTCCCTGGAGCGAAGGTACCCATCACACTGGCCGCGTTACCACGTTGAATGGCGATGGATAACCTTTGCACCAGGTACGTACCTGCGCGGGCGTCAGACCCCCTCTCCCTAATACGACGTCCCACTTCCCGAACGAAGGCAATAGCCTCCGACCCCCAGCACCCAGTAGCCTCAAACGCGAGTGGTACAAAAAAGTAGTTTAGTATTTGACATACCTGTAGTATTTGAATTATTGTAATTTGAAACTGCTTCAAGTGATGTATTTATGTATGGATATTGTCAAAATTCGGCAGCACAAAAGTAAAAAAAGTGATTATTTATTCTTAATGCTCAGTTTCAATAGTTCCAAGCTAACTAAAACTTCAGAATAGAACTTAGTATAAACATTTATTACATATTTTTCTTTATAATTATGACTTTAGTTCACATTTACACATAACCACATAACTAGACAACATAGAAACAAGAATATTCTTTCTTCAGTTCAGAAATAACGATTGCATAAACCGGTAGACCATCAAACATAACAAGGGCAACCGTATTCCTGCGCACTCTCATTTTAGGTTATAGAGGGTTGAAGTAAGGAGCGCAATCTTTATAGTTCCAAAAGTGGACACCTGGGGCGCTGCGTTCGCCACTCCAGTCAAGTCACCTAGGCGGATAGTCTACAGTAGCGCCATCAGATGGCGCGGCTGAGGCGAAAACGGTTGTGGGGAGAGTGTTTTGTTTTAATGCTTATCAAATCCGCTGGACACGTTTTCAACTGTTTCGCCATATAAGATTGCGCTCCTTACCAAGACACATTCCACACTCCATAATTTTAGGTGTCGACAGTCAATGTCAAAAGTGTCAAAGTCCCCTGTGACGTTTGACGTTTCTCAGTGTTGCCAAATGTAACGTCCTTTACATGTCGTCGATGAATTGACATTTCAAATTTGCCCCGTTGCACTGTTACTATCATTCTCGAGGGCATGTGGTCCCGCGGTATTGACATTGGTGTGTGTATCTGTGGCATGTTTGTGTACGGTGGCTAAATGTTTCTTGAGCGGGAACGGCTGAGCGAAGGCGGCGTTGCAATAGGTACATTGGTACGGTCTCTCCCCGGTATGAGTTCTGATGTGAAATTTTAGAATGCGATTATTCTGAAAAAAAAAAGAAATTGTCTCAAACTTTCGCGATACACACTCATTAAGTCCCGTTAGTAGTGTAATTAATAAAAAATTAATTGTGTTATAAGGTCAGTTAGGGCCAGTGCTTAACCTACCATAAATATTATGATCACATTAGATAAATAAGAATAACTAGATGTTTTTTTTCTTACATATTGACCTAGCCCCAAACTAAGCAAAGCTTGTACTATTGATGCTAGACCACGATATAAATACTTATATAGAGAAATACATACATATATAAATACTAAACATCCATGACTCGAGTACAAACATTCGTGTTCATCACACAAAGTTTGCCCCGAGCGGGACTCGAGCCCGCGACCGTCGGAACAGAAGGCAGGGTCACTACCGACTGGACCAATCCGGCCGTCGTTTAAGAGTCCCCAGTACGCTCCTTTCTCCATACAAACGTAGTTACGTTTTATTTCGCAAACTACTTATCAGATTGGCACCAAATTTTACAAGTAATAGTGGAGCAGAGATATTACTGTCCTAAATACACTTTGATTGTAATAAATTGAACAACAAAGAAAGTAGGACCATTCTAGTTTCCTCCATACAAACTTCTAACTGCAGTATTTTGGCTGTAATTTAATTGTGTTTGAAGTCGGTTGAAAATGATACGTACACTAAATCCGCGGCCGCAGTACGAGCATATCTTGTCCTTTGGCTTGGGCACCTTCAAGTGAGCGCTCGCTATGTGGTTTTGCAGGCCGTTCTTACGGCCGTAGAACTGAAAATAATGTATATGTTTAGGATTCTCGTATGCAATCTAGGTTTGTTCCTCACTAGATGATTTTCCATGAGCTTTGGAAGATCCTATGGCTCTCCGCGTACCCTGTGAACGCGCACCCCCGCGCCCGGGCGGGCCCCCGTGACAAGGAGAACCTCGGTGAACGCACGCAACCTGCGCACGTGCACTCTCCTATCTGTCTTGTGCTTTCTAAGCGCCCTCGTGCTTTGAGGTGACGCCTTTCGTCTATGAACTATCTCCCTGTGCTTTGGGGTGCTTTCTGTGCTTTTGAACTATCTGAACAGCGCCTGTGTGGCCTTACACGGTGCCCGCGCTGGAGTTGAGCCGAGAGGAGAATCCGGGCCATCGGATTTCATACGGTGAGTGGACTCCCTTTGTCTCTTGACCGTTATTGTTGCGATCATCATCAGAACCAACTGAGCTATCGAACCTTTCCATACAGTATATCAGAATGTAAGTAGCTTCTTTAAACTTGTAGAGATAATCTACTATATGAAGTCCCGCGCTTCCACAATTCAAAACGCTACAACGCATGTGTGCGTCCTGAGACAGCCGTCAAACATGTGTTGCGAGTGTTGGTGGTGCTTTTAAAATACTTTCCAAAAACATTGAAGCGTTTAAGTCCACAAGGAACCCTTATAGTTTCGCCATGTCCGTCCGTCCGTCCGTCCGTCCGTCTGTCCGCACTATTGCTCGGAGATGCTTAGGTCTAGAGAGCTGTAATTTGGCATGAATATGCATATTAGTTACGCTGACAAAGTGGTACAATAAAATTTTGAAATATATTTTCCCCTACTCGTAAAGTGGGGATGTAATTTTTTTTTCTTGCGTACCCCATGGTGCGGCATATCGTTGAATAGGTCTTAAAAAAATCATTTTTTGATTAAGTGATGCGTTTGTGAAATATTAAGCTTTAAAGTGCTATTTTTTGTTAGAGTCACGTGTCCCCCCCCCCCCCCCTGCCAGCTAAATGGTGGTATTTGGATGGCTGAAAAAAATCACGGTTATGGCATATATAACGTAGTTGAAAGGAAAACTATCAGAGCTAAGTAGGCTGTACAAACTTACGAGTAATAGTCGACCAACTTATAATGATGATTTTTCTCGAGCGGCAGGGGAGTCGGGCGGGCACGTCACACCACAGGCTAGCTAGATGCTAATAAGTCTTAGAAAGGTACTGTGGGCATCCTCAACTTCGGAACCCTATAATTTGCGCGTGGCCCGACACGCACTTGGCCGGTTTTTAATTATGGAGGCGCGGGACTTCCTATAGTTACCTTTATCACAGAATATTTAATGGTACTACATACAGAACTGGGGGCCTGTCCTCTTCCCTATCCTTCTAACCCATCTTCCCTAATCCCATGTCCCCTATACTCCCTTATCCCATACGCCCTATCCTCCTCCCCTTTCGAGATCGGCAACGCATTGGTGGCGCCTCTGGTGTTAAAAAGGTAGGTCTATCACTACATAGTATAAAACAAAGTCGCTTTCTCTGTCCCTATATCCCTATGTATGCTTAAATCTTTAAAACTACGCAACGGATTTTGATGCGGTTTTTTTAATAGATAGAGTGTTTCAAGAGGAAGGTTTCCGTATATAATTTGTTATAGTTTAACGCTCAATTCCCGCGGGAACGCTATAACCGAATTCCACGCAGACGAAGGCGCGGGCAGAAGCTAGTTAAAAATAAAATTGCAAATATTAAAAAGGCGAAGAGCGAATTACTGGTTTAAACCTGTTCGTTTTTTATGTATACATGTCGCTCATCTGCCGCCGCCGCGGTAAGCATTGACATGCATATTATTATTATAATTATTATAATATTATAAATGCGAAAGTAACTCTGTCTGTCTGTCTGTCTGTTACCTCTTCACGCTTCAACCGCTGGACCGATTGAGATGAAATTTGGCATGGAGATATGTGGGGTCCCGGGAAAGGACATAGGCTACTTTTTATCCCGGAAAACCGCATAGTTCCCGCGGGAGCGCGATAACCGAATTCCACGCGGGCGAAGTCGCGGGCAGAAGCTAGTCTATTATAACTTCCGTTTCAAAAGTAACGGAACCGGAACAGAAACGGATGTTCAATACCAAACGGAAGTTCCAACTTAACGGAACCGGAGCTCCGTAACATCCCTGGTATGGATTCCTATGATGGCAGCCTTACCTTCCCACATTGTGGGCACTGGAAGCGGGTTTTTCCACGATGCAACCTGTCACGGTGGCACTCCAGCGAATTTTTGGTAGTCAGGACCGCGGCGCACTCTGAACACGGGTACCTGGACATTTCATCATCATTTAAAAAAAATACTCTTAAGAGAGTTTACTCCCAAAGCTGGCAACGTCGCAAATAGCTGTCAAATATTTCGTTGTTTTCATTAATTTATGAATATTACTGAATGAAAATATGAATTGTCGCTCTATGGTTGAATAAAACCTTAAGTATGGATTGCAACAATTATCCTGGGAACATGAAATGTTTAGGATTACGAAAGTACTATCTTTTGAAAACTTTCCATCGAATTTTCCATTCGTTTTAATGTAATCTTATCATTTGAATGCCTAACCAACAAATATAAAACGAGACGCGTCATTCAACCATAGAATGATAACTTCTTCTTTAATTCAGTAATATTGATAAATAAATGAAAACAGCGAAACATTTGACAGCTATATGCGACGTTGCCAACTTTCAGGATAAACCCCTTTTAAGGGTGAGTTAATTCATGCATAGTTGACGGACTCCTGGTCGTTAAATATGGCGGCCGAGCTGTCATTCCATACAGAAACGTCATTTTATCCCATAGTAAAATATTTAACGTTAGCGTTAGCAAGTTATCGGTCCGTCCTACTACGAGCGTCTACCCGCAGAGCTAAAAAGTGAACCGTCTGACGCGGTGTTTCGACGCCAACTTAAGAACCTTTTGTTGGAACATCCGTATTATTCTGTTAAAGAATACATGGACTTAGATTTATAAATTTGTAATATATAATTTGACATACCAATTGCACCATATTAATCCTATTACTTGTTAACGTTATTTATTATTTTAAGAAGAAGAAGAAGAAAAATATTTATTTGACAAAAACGACAAGTTTAAGTAAACAGTTTACATTTATTTTGGTATGAAAACGATCCTAACGGTGAAACATTTTATTCCTGATTTTCATTTTATTTTTATTTTGTATTCTTTCTGACGATCTCAATGTGAAATGAAATTCTCTTATTTTGACATGTAAAATATGCTGTAATTTGATCATCATCATCATCATTTCAGCCGATAGACGTCCACTGCTGGACATAGGCCTCCCCCAAGGCGCGCCACTCAGACCGGTGCTATGCCACTCGCATCCACCGCGTTCCCGCGACCTTTACAAGGTCGTCACTCCATCTTGTTGGAGGCCTACCGACAGCTCAGCTGTAATTTGATATTGAGAAATAAATGTCTATGTGTATGTCGTTAACTTTAACGGACGGTTTGAATTAACTCACTCTTAATACTATCAAAAATGCTAAAATTTGACGGGTCATCAACTCCGTGCCCGCCCCTCCCTGGGGGTGACACGGTCGGGCAGCAGGGGAGCGCGTGACATTGATGACGTCATACACCACAGCTTAACCAAGCGCACGCCCGAGAAACTCTGCACAACGGTGGTGTCATCATGAATAACATCTAACTCTCACCATCTCTTTCATCCTTTCATTTGACTGAGTTCGATTTGACAGAAAAGATCTGTCAAGTATCATGAGGCCCTTTTTCTTTATTCTACCATAGAGTCGTAATATATGTCTATCTATAGCGCACGACGCAGCTATTTATGCTGATTTTTGTCAACGGCCAGTATGTTTAGTGCTACGCGCGTGTTTAGTCTCCCCGCGTTTAACATTTTTGTTTTTTATCATGTCGTTTAAAGATTTTTTCAGAGGGTTTATCCCAAAAGTTGGCAACGTCGCATATAGCTGTCAAATGTTTCGCTGTTTTTATTAATTTCTCAATATTGCTGAATTAAAAAGGAATATATCATTCTATGGTTGAATGACGCGTTTCGTTTTATATTTGTTGGTTAGGCATTCAAATGATAAGATTACATTAAAATGCATGGAAACTGCGATGGAAAGTTTTCAAAAGATATTACTTCCATAGTACTAAAAACTTCGTGTTCCTATGATAACTGTTGCAATCCATAATTAATGTTTTATTCAACCATAGAGTGATAATTCATGTTTTCATTCAGTAATATTCAGAAATTAAAGAAAACAGCAAAATATTTGACAGCTATTTGCGACGTTGTCAACTTTCGGAGTAAACCCTCTTAATATCAGTTAACAGTCCGATACCTGTTGAACGTGTCAAAAGTTTGTCATTTCCGAACGAGCGTTTTTTTGTTTTTTGACAGCGTAAAGTTTTTAGCTTTTTCCTGTTCGTTTATTTCTTTACTCTTTTTTTCGCAAATATATAAAAAATGTCGTTTAATACACGTGTAAAATTGTCATTTTCACTTCTCCCTTGTGTTAACGCTAGCCTTCGCTCGCGCCAACATAACTAGGGACTCGTGATTAAATGACAAACTTTTCGCACTTGCATCAAAATATACTATTATTTCGCTGCGGCAGTTTAAGTTAAGAAAGATAAACTTACGTTTCCGCCTGCCCCGTCCGGTGCGCTTTTGTGTATCTCAGATGACTCTGGTAGGCGAACACCTAAGATTAGAAAAAAAAATTGGAGATTGCATTAAATCCACATGAGTGTTAGAAGGCGTTCGTAGCCATCCGGGGTTACAGCCAAAGAGTATTAGTAGGTGGTAGCCGTGGTGCCCTAGTGGTTCGCCTCTCATGCAGAGGGTCGGGGGTTCGATTATCGCGTTCCCGCGGGAACTATGCGCTTTTCCGGGATAAAAAGTAGTCTATGTCCTTTCCCGGGACCCCAAATATCTCCATGGCAAATTTCATCTCAATCGGTCCAGCGGTTGAAGCGTGAAGAGGTAACAGACAGACAGACAGACAGAATTACTTTCGCATTTATAATATTATAATATGGATATAGATAATTGATGTACCACCCTTAAGGTGAGTAGTGAGGCAAAAATGCAAAATCGAGGTGTTTTTGTAACCATTTTTCTATAATTGTAACAAGTAGTCATCTGCAAAGTTTACGAATATGGAACACAAATATAGTCAATTAGTGTTTCTGGTATTTTATATCGTCTTATATGTAATGATTTGTACTATGGATGTCATTTAAGAAATCCTTAATCCTCCTATATGTAACCATTTATTTCCGCTTAGGAAAAAATCTGCGTTGCCAAATTTTTTGCAAGTACTTTTCAGAATTTTATCTAGGGCTTGACCTTCTTAACTTTTATGATAAATAGCTTTTAGACGAAAAACCTATGTCTTACTTAGTGTATAATCACAAGTATCACAACACACATTTGCTGCGCTTGTTAACGTAGGCGCTTTGTTGAATTATGCGGCGTTTTTAATATTTTTAAATATTTTTATTTATTAATTTAAACATATCTAAACTATCATGATTACTAAAGCTAGAAGTAGAAAAGTTCGTTTCAAAAATTTGACTTTTATATTGGATTTGAAGTCGTGTTATTTTTCTATAACTTCATTGCATTATACAGAAAGTTGTGGATGTGAACAAGGCGACGTTGCGAGTTTCGGCACTCGTGTTGTTTACCTCGCGGTCGCGCGCGCTGTTGCCAGCTTGGTAGGTATCCCGAACTCAACCAGAAAAGTAGGGTCGCTTCGCCTGTTTGCGTCCACTTAGTGGAGTTGGCAAGTTTGAAGGTGAAAATAAAAATGTTCTAATTGAAATTTTGATTATAAAAGGAACGTAATGTATTGATTATATAGTCCTTTTCAATATAACTTATAGTTTTGGTCGAAACATCTGGTGGTTTTCAAAAAAACGACACAAATAGGCATATTAGGCGATTTACCAAGTTTGCGTCCACTTAATCCAGATTGCGTCCAGGTGGACGATGGCCCAATTCACGTCCACCAACTTAGAAAAGGAATCTGAATTGATGTTTTTATAGATAACTAGCTTTTCCCCGCAACTTCGTATGCGCAGAAATATTAAAATGAAAGATCCCGTTTTTTCCCGTTCCCGTGGGAATTTCGGGAAATTCTCTCTTAGCGCTCCCATACGTTCCCTAAGGAACCTGCATGCCAAATTTCAGCCCGATCCGTCCAGTGGTTTGGGCTGTGCGTTGATAGATCACTATGTCAGTCAGTCACCTTTGAGTTTTATACACGGTGGGTCAGAAAATATGGCAAATAATTAACCCACCATATCGGCTATCGATTCTAAGTATATTGTATAGGTCTTTAATTTTTTTTCGAGTTGGTAAAAAAAAATGTATATGGGATTGGTTGTGTGAGCGACGCCTGATTCCTATACAAAATATGTTTACCTATACAATATACTTAGAATCGATAGCCGATACTATGGGTTAATTAGGTATTTGCCATATTTTCTGACCCACCTTGTATATTTAGATGTACAGAATATATGTTTAGATTGTACAGAATGATCGGATTTTAACAATGACTTTATTCAAGAATATTTGACATTAAAAAATCATGATTATAATTAATAAAACCATGAAGATTTTTTTTCCAGACAGGCCAGTTTTCCTGCTGTTTGAACTTTATAATGTATGTAGTCATTAATCGGGGTTTTACCCTACATACGCATAATGCCTAATTGCTTTGCATATTCTTAAACTACGACTTTGATACGAAAAAACATTAAAAATAACTAAATATCACTAGTACCATGTTCAGCATGTAAATTAATTAAAAAAGTATTCAATTCATAAAAAAAATATACAAAAAGATATTTTAAGCGGTGATTTGAACCCGCGCAAGAGGGCGCTCTCATGTACGTCATGATGAATTTGGACCGCTGGGCCACGGTAGACTTAAGACAGCGGGCGAAATTAACCATTGGTATCGTTGTAATTTACGTTAGCGTATTTGGCGCGGTTATTATTGAGAGGATCGAGCTCGGACGCCCAAGGTCATCGACGGCTACAGGCGCCTTAAGTAGCTATGGTGACCTAGTGGTTCGACCTACCGCCTCTCATGCAGAGGGTCGGGGGTTCGATTCCGGCTCGCACCTCTAAGTTTACCTACTTACTTATGTGCGAAATTCAATTTGAATTAACCACTGTGCTTTTCGGTGAAGGAAAACATCGTGAGGGAACCTGCACGCATCTGCGAAGTGCGAAGTAACTCAAAGATGTGTGTAAAGTCCCCAATCCTCACTGGGCCCGCGTAGGGATGGGGACTATAGCCCAAACCCTCTCGTGATGAGAGTAGTAGTAGTAAGAGATACCCAAGCCAAGTTAAATGATAGATAATTACAATTAATATAAAGAACAAACGAGCTCACAGGCCTCCTGATGGTAAGCTGTCAATGCGGCCCGTGGCCAACGAAATATTATGATTTCTTAATAAGATTTCGAATGCGTTGCCCACCCTGAGCCCTAAGATGGAATGCCTCTGTGCCAGTAATTTCACCGGCTGCCTTAACCCCCTACCGGAACACAACAGTACGAGAACTGATATTTGGCGCCAGGTTGGTGGGGAAAGACAGTGGTACCACGGAGTGCCGTCTTTACCATAAGGGCACACGGGGCCTGTACCCAGGGCCCCCATCCTTATGGGGGCCCGAGGGACAGACAGTAATGAAATATAAAATCATAGTAGAAACATACATACTAATATTATAAATGCGAAATGAAGAGTCTTATCTATCTATTACCTCTTCACGCTTCAGCCACTGGACTGATTTCGATGAAATTTGGTAAGGAGATAGTTAGAGCCCCGGGGAAGGGCATAGGCTACTTTTTATCCCGAAAAAAAAGCAAGGTTCCCGCGGGAACGCGATAACCGAAACCGAATTCCACGCAAGCGAAGTCATGGGTACAATCTAGAGTTAGTAAAAAATCGCTTGCTTTAATTTCCCCCGGCATAGTTCAAGAGGGCCTTGTACCACCACGGACAGACATAGCACCATGGCACCTGTAGGCCCTACCACCCCACTAACCAAGGCCGGATCCAGGGGGGGGGGGGATCATGGGGGTCATGACATGACTCGGCAGGACTACGTCTACTGCTATTACGTATTTTTAATCCTTGACGTGAAAAAGGGGGGTGTATGACGTGACCCCCCCTGAGTCGAAAGCTGGATCCGCCCTTGCCACTGACACCAAAGCTAGAGATCTTCTACTATCTAAAGTCCCGCGCCTTCACATTTCAAAATGTTTCATTTTTTTATTATTATTTAAAAAGCACCACCAACACTCTCTACGCTTGATGGCTGTCTCAGCACGCACACATGTGTTGAGAGTGTTGGTGGTGCTTTTTAAATACACTGAAGCGTTTTGAAATGTGAAGGCGTGGGACTTTATATTGGATAGTAGAAGATCTCTACTAGCGCCCCTAGCAGATTTTTCATTCGCGGTCCTCCTTACCGAACGAAACTGGATGTTGCACTGGACGCAGTAGCGGAGTTCGGGGTTCGAGTCCGGGTGTTTGTCCTCTCGGTGCTTAAGGAGCATCTTCCTCATTTCAAACTGTTCCCCGCAATCGTCACAGGTTACCGGCGTGTGCCACGTTCTGCAAATGAATACACCGTTAATCCTCACTCACCATCAGGTGAGATCGTGGTCAAATGCTTCATAACCATTGACCTATAATAAGTAATAACACATGGACGAACAGTGCCTAACAGAATATGTCAAAATCTATGGAGCAAACTGACATTGGAAAATACGTTCCAATATGCTAATAACGCCTCTTTATAAAGAAGGCCAAACGGGTGCCCGAGCTGTTCGGGCACCCGTTTTGACGGGGCCATTTTTCTCCGGCTGATTGTGAATCCTTACTTATAATAGATCAATGTTCATAACATAATCGCATAGGTTTTTGTTACGATCTCCAGTGCCGGATTAACCCATAAGCAAATTAAGCAATTGCTTAGGGCATCACGTCTAGGGGGGCACCACAAACGGCAATGAAAAAAATAATGAAAACCAAAACAAAAATAATGAGTTAAGTTTAATTACCTTTTTTTTAAGGGAACCGCCTCCAAAAAAGAACCCTCTGAAAATCACAAAATAATTTTGGTATGACCCACCTTCATCCTTATCCAGTCCCTATCCTGTATCTATTCCTACCCCGTAAAACAAATTATGGCCAAAAACTAATTAATACCTAATAATACGAAATTTAATAATTATCTGGGCTTCGTTTTTGATATTGGTGCTAAAACAATTATTTTTCGAGGATGTTTGGTTTTTATATATATGAATAATACATTCATATATATATTCGTCGTATATTTATTTTTACTAATTTTTTTTCGTTAATTTGGCACCGTCTTCAAAAACTAAGGTAAAGCGTAGTAAAGTGAAATACCACATTTTGGTCGCGTTTAAAGGCCTAAAACTAAAAATTAGGCCGAAATATAAGTCTCGAAAAAAAAAATATTTTAAGGATTGATAGGTCCTCTTCAATCTGAGCTGCGGAAACTGCGACACGTCCAAATTTTCCTTGTGAAAAAAATCATCAAGTATAGCATTTTTCAACCTTTTAAACCGCTACGCTCAATATCTAGACCATGATTTTACACGGGATGTCCAAAAATTTAACTTTATTCAGTTTTTCATAATCTGAGCTGTAGATATTGTACAATAATCATTACTTTTGTCAAAAACCATTCCGTCGTGGGTGCCACTGCAACTTTTGAAGAGGACATATCAATTCCTCAAATATATTTTTCCAGCATTTCGGTCCAATTTTTTATTTTAGGCCTTTAAACGTGCCCAAATTGGATTATTCACCTTACTAATCGCCCTAAGCCCAGATAATTATAAATTTTCGTATTATTAAGTAATAATTTACTTTTGGAAATGATTTGCTTTACAGGGTAGGAATAGAGACAGGATAGGGACTGGATAAGGATAGGGGTGGTCTATATCAAAATTATTTTGTGATTTTCAGTAGGTTCAAAAGAAGTTTTAAAGGCGGTTCCCGTTTTTAAAAAATAAATAAAACTTGAGTTAACATTATCATTTTTTTTTCATTTATGGTCACTGAACTAAACAAAGCTTGTTCTCGCTGAATTTATTTATTTACTAGTGCAATGGTTTTTATTTTTCATCATCTTTTATATGGTGTAAAGAGGAATGATTAATAATTCAGTCAATTTGTAATCTAAAGAGCCGCTAGTGAGGATGTTTCGGGGTAGTTCTGATTACGTTCATTCTATACGTATTTTGGGGTTCTAAGTCCGAATCTGAGGTTTGCGGACAAAATTTCGTGACGCAACATTAAAAAAAATCGCAAAATTTGTGCTGCTTTTCAGATTTTGGCAATTTTGATCCTAAAGGACTAGTTTTTGGTAATACCTTCTCACGTGGCGTTTTTAAAGAAGACTGAATTTACAATTTTAGTACCATTTTCTAAAATGGTACTAAATTTGTCTCTGTGCATCCTATAGTTTCTGAGATAAAGCTTTTCAGAATTCATAACTTTTCAGAACTTCGCAATTTCTTACAACATGAATTTGTATGCGCATAAACATTAACATTTTGTCCCGTTTCTCCTGTTCCCGTAGGAATTTTGGGAAATCCTCTATTAGTGCTCTGCTCCCTTACACCCCTAAGGATTTTCGACGCCATCCTGAACTATTCTCATGACTTTTCATCGAATTTACAGAAAACCATTACAAATTATATACTAATAAACCTTCCTCGAGAACCACTATCTATTTGTGAAAACTGCATTCAAATCGGTTGAGCCAAACGCGAGATAAATGTGGACATACGTACTTTTTTTCTGAAGTCTGTTAAAAACAGCACCGAAAAAATTTGTTTGCAAAGAAAGTTTCTTGAGTACGGTGGGGGGGGGGGGGCACACAGGCATGGATTGCTTAGGGCATCAAGTAGTCTTAATCCGGCACTGACGATCTCCGAAATCGTCTTCGATCGAGTAACTATCTTATGGTAAATTCATAATTCGTAATAATACGCAACTGGTAAATTCTTTTTCTGAAGTGTAAAAGTGCCCCTATGTAACCAATTTGCTGAATAAATGATTGATTCGATTTGATTTAATAAAATATGCATGTTATGTTAAATAAAATGAAATCAGCCATGAAGAGAGGCTAAAAAACCTAAGACTAACAACTCTATAGAAAAGGAGAGAAAGAGGTGCTTTAATTGAGACTTTTAAAATAAAATAATCAAAGGCTATGTTTGTCCAGAACTCAAAGACCTGTTCAAGCGCAACACCAACAAGTGTACACGAGGGCACACTGACTAACTGGCTATTACAAGATCCAACACCAACATAGCTAAGAACTTTATCTCAAACCGGATTGTCAACGCATGGAATAAACTACCCGCCGCCACAGTGAACTCTACAAGTGTTAACCAGTTCAAAAACAGACTAGATAAACTCTCTTACTAACATGAACTCTAACAGTGAAAATATGATTTAGACGCATCAGCGAATTGCTGCCTGTCTAAAATTAAATAAATAATGTTGTCAATAATGCTTACTGTATATGATTATCCAGGTAGCGCTTCCTCGATTTCACTGCATTGCATATATTGCAGGTAAACGTCTTGTGGCTGGTCCTCTGGTGCTCTTCAGCGTCGCTGCGTTCCCTGAAATTAAAAGGAACTATCTCCATGACTACAGATTCCCAATCCTACAGATTCTCTAATCTACGGATTCCCAATTTAACAGATAACCAATTACACAGGTTCCCAATTCTACATATTCTTTATTCCACAGTTTCTTATCTGACTACTATTTTACCGGTAAGGGTCCACTCAGTCCGTTAGGTGTGAATGTAGGTTAGGTTCGTTAGTTATCTATATACGCCCGAAGGGCAAACTACCTAGAAATAGGGGCCCCGCGTAGCGGGGACCCGTCGACCCAGTCACATTCCTAAGTCTTTGCATATTCACGGACTGAGTGGACCCTTACCGGTAAACTAGTAGTCGACTGAGCCCGTGGGCTGAGTTGATCCTAAGCGGAATCTATAGAATTGGGAGTTTGTGGAAATTGGAGTCTGTATAATTACGAATATGTAGAATTGAAATTTTGTAGAATACCAATTCTGTAAAATTGGGAATCTGTACACTTGGGAATGTGTAGAAATAGAAATCTGTAGACATGGTATTCTGTAAAAGAAATCTGTAGAACTGGGAACAATTCATTAAAAGTACTCCTTATATACATAAGCTTCGCCCCACACGAACACGGCCTATAAAAGCACGATTTCGAACACAATTCGAATGAAGTGTCAATGTTTGCGTGCGAGGACGTCTGTACACTTGTAAATGTGTGTGTACCACTACGCGGGCCAACGATCCACTCTCCATCTCCGGATGAAACAAATGACGGTAAGGGCGAGTTGGGCGCGAGTTGCGCGCCGGCTAGATTCAGGCGGGTGATTCCGTGGGCATTCTGTATGTAGTACTATTAAATATTCTGTGGTAATATTCCTCTCGTTATGAGAGGAAGCCTGTGTCCACCAGTGGAACGCATATAGGCTGTAGTAGTAGTGGTAATATTATTAACTGACCAGAATGTGGCATCGCATTCAGTACACGTATATTGGATTCGGTGTAAATATTTCATGTGCGATTCGTCGTGTTCCTTTCTTAGAACCTTGTCACAGATGTTACACCGGTACATAGAGAAGCGGTAGTAGAGCGGTGAGTTCGGATCCTTTATCGACATTGCTTTGCGTATCTGAAAGAGATGGTTTTAAAGTAAAATACATTTATTCTTGCATTTTAACAAAGTGGAAATTTGTCAAAACGGGTTTTGCTAAATAATAAACATGAAATCATTCCGAACCTCAAGAGGTATTCAGTATTCAGTCATTTATTGCCATTATAGAAATTTCCATGCAACAGAATACGGTAAAAACGGAACCCTTATAGGATCACTCGTGTGTCTGTCCGTCCGTCTGTCACAGTCGATTTTCTCTGAAACTACTGAACCCATTAAGATGAAATTTGGTATATGTAAGTTGGTGACCCAAAGACGGACGTGTAACGAAAATAAATGAATTTTAAACATGAACCCTATTTTTGACCCAAATATCATAAAACTAGCTTCCGCCCGCGACTTCGCCCGCGTGTAATTTGGTTATCGCGTTCCCGCGAAAACTATAAATTTTTCCAGGATAAAAAGTAACCTAGATATGTCCTTTCCCGGGACCCCAACTATCTCCATGCCAAAGGACAATGGGTAAAAATGTATGGGACCTGGCCCCAGGTCCAATAGACATAAATTATATATCATTGGAAAGGTAATTTAATGCAGATTATTGTTAACTGGGGCGCTTGGCTTCATTTGCTGCGGGAAGCGAGTTATTAAAAAAAGAAAGGTTGTCTAATTAATGTTAATTAACAAGATTATTCTATTATTTAGGTACAATATATTCAGTTTAACGACGTCTACTGTTGCACGTACTCTGCCTGAATAATTTCCATAATATAACGGTGTCAGATGCCACCCGCGTGTCGCTGATTCCCGCAACTTTCGACTAAATATTTTTCCATCTTGTGGAAAACATGCCGAGTAGGGTACCGAAGCCATGAGAGGTAACAGACAGACAGAATTACTTTCGCATTTATAATACTAATATGGATTACCTGCTTATGTCTTGTCTGTATATGATGAACCAATTGCCTTTTAACTTCGAAGCACCGCCCGCAGTACTGGCAACCAAAAGGCTTTTCCTCCGTTGTATACTTTGGTTCACTTTTCAACATGTCTTCTATTGTCTCATCGGCAACCTGTACTTGACTGAAATACTCATCCAGCTGGTTATAAGTGTACCTAAAAATAACTCTTTGTATCAAACTGTATTTCCTCCGGTTTCTGGATTTATCTATTTTTGGCGCCGTCTCGACTTTTTCATAATTTTTTCCCTCAAAATAATCCGGATCTTCTTTGTTGCTATCTCCGTCACTGCTTTCTGATTTCAAGTTTTCATTTGGAATCGTATCAGTATGGACATCTGGATTATCAGTTTCTTGTGTAGTACTAGATTTTTCATTATATTTATTCTTATTTGAATTCCCTGCAACTGAACTCAGAAAGGGAATAGATTTTGAGAGATCTATTTCCATTTCGTTTTTTATTTTTATGTTCACGGGTGTCGCTTCTGGTTCACTTTCTAAATTAGTGTGAACATATTTTCTCTTGGTGTGTTTATTTTTTTGTTTAACAGTCTTCAATTTGGGTTTTTTCAGTGCTTTTGGGTTTTGTTTGGCAGTAACATATTTTATTCGTTCACTTCTTCTTTTTGTTAACAGACTTGTGGATACAAATTCAATTGTATCTATTTCATGCTTCCTTTTCCTTGATTGCTCATTGATTGTTTTGACGATTGCATTTTCAGCATTTCTGGTATTCTCTTCATCTGAACTGACTTTAAGATCAAGGTCAAGCCTTCCAGCTCCATCTGAGTCATGTTCTTCAATTTTATCAACTCTAGAATTTTCCGAATTTTCTTCTTTCTGTGATTCTTCTTCTTTAATATCAATATCACAAATATCTAATTTATCAGATGTGTCATATTTTTCTTCAATTATAGCATCATAATCGTGTTTGTGACTTATTATGAGATTAGATAGAGTTTTTTTTATCAACTAAAATGGTAGAAATTATTTTTATATGACTATTTCTAGTATAAAATTACAAACTATGAGGTAAGTAAGCAAGTAACACCTTATTGTACAAACAGAGAACACAAAAGTACAGTCTGTTGTATTTTTTTCCAATGTACATTCCATCTGTATCCATACCAAATTTCATGAAAATCCATTCAGTTGTAATTTATGAAAGAGTAACAATTAGAGGCTAGTAAATGTAACTTGAACTATTTCAACATACAAATGTTTCCAAAGACTCTGAAAGCATTTTGTCCGCTTTCTGAGTTTGTAGTTGAAAAAGGTACATTCGCCGCATGAATGCCGCACACTCCCAGCAAAATAGCAGAACCGACATATCCATGTCCTGTAAATAATAGAAATATAATTATGTCAAATATGAGTAGACAAAAAGAAACATTTATAAAACATGTTTTTTACACTCATATGCCCAATTCACGCGGTTTTTTTGTGGATTAATAGTGAATCAAGAATTCGAATGAATCCAATAAATTCAATTCAAATAAGAGTTTCAGACGATCAAGTTTACCTTTTGGTTTTTATTCAAAAGAGAAGCGTACAGTTCGGAATGAAACAAGGGAGAGAGTCTGCGGTCCGAGCTCAGGCAGCCGCGGCAAACTCCGCTGCCCTTTTCCCAGTTCACGTCGTACATTTTGTATACAAAATGAAAATCACTACATAAGAACATTCAGTAGTTCAGTACTTCCATAAGTCAATCCATGTTTTACATGTCCAGATAAGTTTAAATAATGTTAGATAAATAATGGAGGTTTAGGCTTCTTAATTCATTAATTTATTTTGTTTTAATGAAAATCATCTGAAAAATATAAAGAATCGTGAGCTTGACTCGAATCGACATTCGACTGAAATCTGAATTTGACATTTGCTATGCTACATTTTTATTTGACAGCTCACCAACGATCAGAAACTGGAAAAACACAAGCGCGCGACAGTTTTCAAAGTAGCTCAAATGACGATCAAGTATCTTTTTCAAAAGAATATTTTTATTTTGGCAACCCTGCTCAAAAGGGGATTAACCATGGTTATAAGTAGATATAATACATCTGGAGCGTGTAATAGGGCCACCGTATTCCTGCTCACCAATGGGGGTCCCGCGAGTGAATCCGCCGCTAGAGGCTCTTGCTGTCCTGCGAGGTGCAATGTTGCCAATTTAGCACATTATGTGCTACTTAATTATACTTTAATTATACACACTAAATTGGCAACACTGAGGTCTCCGGAACGTAAAATGTCAGAGTGTTATTGACACTATTGTATGAAATGACAGAACATTGACATCCACCACCCTGCAGATAGTGGCGCCAACTAGTGAGCAGGAATACGGCCATCATTGGTGCCACTCACTGTCGTGTGAGATGTCACCACAGATTAGAAGATATGTCTAAAGACAGATAGGAATCAACCTTGGAAGTGACAGTTCGTTAGTGTAGTTCCGGGATTCATGTCATATCGGGTGTGGCGCTGCTGTGCTGAATGAATGTTTACGAAAACATAACCCTCCTTCTGGCACAGTCGGGTAATAAGCGCGAAATTTGAATGTTGGCTTACATGAAAAAGGATATTAAAAACACAAAATTACTGTTCAATCTCAAATCGAATAAGAATTACTTCTTCATTATTCAGATGAAGCAGTGAAGAAGTAAAACTTATTCAAATTGAGATTGAACAATAATAGAATAGCGTATACGAAATAAAAATAGTTGAGTTTATATACATTATTTATTTAGAAGTTTAGTATATCATATTTGGAACTTAAAATAACAAACTACCGTGAAAAACCGACCAGATACTCGATTTACAAGTTATTTGTTCATGATAATTCACAAATCCACTTTTTTCATCGTCTCTGGAGACAAACAAAATGCTTATTGCGAAACAAACAAGAATACAGATCGTTATTTAAGATAATTAAATTATCTAAATGTCTGGTTTTTAACCTTTTCATCGCCATTGTCAAATACAAAAGTCAGTTAATGTTATACAGGTACGTATAGAAATATTTGTTCCGATGCTGTAATGTGAAACCAATGTGAAAGCCGAGAAGGACAAACTTCGCTGGCGGATACCCTAGGTTAGATTTTTATAATTTACTTGTATTTATATTTTGTATTACTATTTGTAGTTTTCTTTTATGGCTATATAATAAAAACTAACATAATATTGTAAACAAATAAAGAGAATAATAATGTCGTCACTCAAATGATAAGATTGACAGGTAACTAAAATATACATTATGGTGCCTTGCACAAGGACATAGTAATGCGTGAGCGTGGAGCTACCTTCTTATTCATATCCGTAGTCTACCGATGACGCGAATTCGCGTCGAGCGAATATACTATATAACTAAGTAATTAAGTTTATTTTACATAAACTTTTTGTAAATAGCCGGTAGACAACGGGTTAAAATACAACTTACGACTATGTCAAAGTAAATAAATCTTTCAGTTACCTATCTAGCAGTACACATAGTACGAATAACCGTTTTCACATACCATAGGCAGACATACTTAATAATTTTATTTATTTGGAAAACTTACAGCTCATTTCAACTAATTTGTTATAATATGGGCAAGTTTTTCTGTTAAGTAAGAAGAAAAGTTAAGTTACATAATGTCACAGGCACAAGTTTTGGCTTGGTGGTTGTTTCGGTTATTAAAATAGGCGTACTACTTCCGTGGGAATAGCTTGTGGAAAGGTGCGTCTTTGAGGATTTATATAATTCCTGTGATTATTGATTTGTGAAATAAAATTAATAAACCTGAATCGGTTCCGTGGTTAAGGCGTGAAAGGCAACAGACGGACAGACTTTTTCACGCGAGCCCTACGCGGACGCCGGAAACGGCTATGTAGATATTAGGTACCTTAATTACTATGAATGAAACACAACATTGTGGTGAAATCGTTTATTTACTCGATCTAAGTTCGAAAAAACGCACCTTTCGAGATTATCGACAGTTCATCATCCTTTCCCACCTTCCTGCTTACCAGTGGGCGCCACTGTTCGTATTCCATATAATAGTGTCAATGTCAATGTGACATTTGAAGTTTAGGAGACCTCGGTGTTGCTAATTTGGCTTATAATATGGCATATATTTATTTATTTATTTATTTATTTAAACTTTACTGCACACAAAGAAAACTTAGTGTACAAAAGGCGGACTTAATGCCTTGAGGCATTCTCTACCAGTCAACCTTTATAATGTGCTAAATTCGCAACATACACCTCATAGGACTCAAACGCCTCTAGCGGCGAATTCATTCAATATGCGCAGCACGTTCATGCGCCGAGAGCGACTGTTTCTGCGTTGGTTTAGTTTCTAATTGGCCCAACAGATTGCGGTACTTGTATGTCCATTCCATGGAGGTAATAAGTACATCTGGAGCGAGTAGAGTCAATTGAGCTTATAGTTTCTTTCTGCGTTGCTTTAGTTCCTAATCGGCCCAACAGATGGCGGTAGTTGCGGTAGGCAACTCGATGGCAATTTATTTGTGCGCGGCGCGTTCGTGTGCAGTGAGCGACTGTTTCTGCGTGAAAGCCGCGGGGCAGATTGAACAGGCGAATGGCCGCTCGCCGGTGTGAGTTCGGATGTGGTTTTCCAGCATTCGATTGTTCTGGAAACAAATCAAAACGTATATAAAACTTTTCCGTTACTCACTGACTGCTTGAGAGACCGATGACAATGCGCAGCCGAAACCATTGGCTTGAAAGCTGCAATTTGGCATGTAGGTTCCCTGGGGAGTGTAGGGGAGCACCAAGAGAGGATTTCCCAAAATGCCCACGGGAACTGGGAAAAAACGGGATTCTTACATTTAATGTTTACGCGCATACCGCGGCCCGCCATAAATCATAAATCATTTATTCATTTGTGATACACAGGTAGGTGTTACATGCAGTTCTTATGCTATAATTGAGATGTGATCCACCTTTTTGGCGTACAAATATTTCTATATACCTACCTCTACCTATAAGTACCTACCTACCTAGGTAGCTAATTTACATACTTATAACTTATTAAGGCTATTAAGGTACAGTCAGCAGCAGAAGTAGATAAGCTGACCAGGTGTTCAAAATGACCTACACACGACCTTATTCTTAAGACGTTAAGGGCGTGTGTGGTTTGGCCAGGTGGTCATTTTGAACACCTGGACAGCTTATCTACTTCTGCTGCTGACTGTACATGTTTGAACAACTTTCAAAGTAGAAAATAAAACATCGAATAGACTCTATGTCCAACCTTATGTCATGGTTACCTCAAACACTACTTTATCATGTCATCGATGTCGCTGGCTGTTATAAAAAAATGTAAATACTAACATTAAATCCTTTTCCGCAGTACTTGCATATCTTGTTTTTCGGCTTAGGTCGTTTCTCGTGGAAGTATTTCTGATGGTAGCGGAGTCGGTGCCCGGTCAGGTAATACTGTAATAGTACATTACTACAGAGGCCGGGAAGGAGGATGTTGCAGGCCGAGTATTATATACGGCCGAACGAAGTGAGGCCGGATAGTTACGAGGCCGACAACTTCCGTTCCCCGCCGATGTATGTATAGTGCTTTTCTCAAACATGCAATGAAATAAATAAATAAAAATTTAATATCTGTATTGGCAGAATGTCATAGCGAACCATAGAGTACATATTGCTTGTAACTTTTTTAAATGGCGGAATGCCAAGATGCTGTGTCACAAATATATGAAATGTAAATTTTAAAAAAGTGAGTTGCCGGCCTAAGCCTGCAACGTTTGTATAAAATTTCATTATAGACCAATTGTCTAGCCGCGCCTGAAACGTGATACTTCCCAGGCTAATAAGAAGAACATAATATCAATATTTCATTGCATGTTTGAGAAAAAACGGTTCGATTTAAATAATAATAATAATATCTTGGGACATATCACACATATTGACGCCCACGATAGCTCCAAACTAAGCGACGCTTGTATTATGGGTGCCAGACAATGAGCTCGTCTTCCGGTATGCGGACGCCATTCGAGAACTACAACTTCACAAATGTCAATAGGATGTAAATATCAGCTATCGAGAATCGTTTTTATGTTTGTCCGTTTAGTTTTACAGTAATGTAATACCATGATGATTATTGATTACCGTGTCACAAAGAGCGCAGTGGTAGTTGCTTCTCTTCAAATGCACCAGGTTGTAGTGGTTCGCCATGGAAATCTTCTTCGTGTAGATCTTCCCGCATTCCGGGCAGGGAATTCTGGGGATGAAGAATTCTCATCATAACATAACCAGATGGCAGCAGAGTTTCGACAACTGCAGACGGTGGTATATATATACATATCTATACACGGTGGGTCAAAAAATATGGCAAATAATTAACCCACAGTATCGGCTATTGATTCTAAGTATATTGTATAGGTCTTTATTTTTTTTCGAGTTGGTAAAAAAAAAAATTGTATATGGGATTGGTTGTGTGAGCGACGCCTGAATCCTATACAAAATATTTTTTTTTACCAACTCAAAAAAATTAAAGACCTATACAATATACTTAGAATCGATAGCCGATACGGTGGGTTAATTATTTGCCATATTTTCTGACCCACCGTGTATAGTTTAGTTTATGTATTTTATAATTATCTATAGTATTGTTTACAGACGCGCCGCGGTCCAAGACAAAAATTTGGGGGGGAAAGGGTCATGTTAAGCTTTTGGAGGGGGGGGCATGACCCCCCACGACCCCCCCTCCCCTGATTGACCCCAGAACCGCCACTGATTGTGTAGTGTATGTATTATAATATAATTTAAATTATAAATAAGTATATTTAGTTTCTCCTTTATTTTTCTGTACATACTTATCTGTCTACCTATGAACTTGTTTCCTCTCCACTACTCAAAGGTTAGCTGGAAGAAATTCCTTCTAGGCATAAGCTCGCCTTTGTACATGCGTCCCTTCTCTGTATGGAAAATTGTATTTGTGTGTTTTTATTCTGTACACTAAAGTGTTACTTACTTACCTTCAAAACTGACAGGTAGTTATTTTAGGTATTAATACATTATGATGTATGTACCAGTTTATCAAAGTACCAGCGTACCATAATTCCTATGTATCAATGTACCAGTTTACCTTGTACCGGTGTGTGTGTGTATAGTAGTGTAACACTATGTATAAACTGCATGTTACCGTTTACACGCAATCATTTTGTTCACCCCCCCCCCCCCCCCTCCACTACAGGTTTTTCTATCGTATGGCGACTATAGGAGTCTAATGTGTCACATACCATAACATCGATGTTCCAGAATATCAATGGACCGATGTCTCAGTGTTCTATTATGTTACTCTGCATGTCGATGTATCGGCATTCAATCGATGTACCTCTGTGCCAATGTACCAGTGTACCTATGTACCAATGGACCCGTGTACCAAATGTACCAGTGTACCAAAGTACCAGTGTACCAATACTGTACCATACTTACGCTGGCGTCGGGCGGTGTTTCACGCTCCTCTTCAGATGCGTGTTATATTTGGCACTATTTATAAAGTGCATGTTACACTCCACGCAATAGTTCTGTTCTCCCCGCTCCACGACATGTTTCTCCTTGTTATGTCGAGAGTAGGAGTTGTAGGTGCCAAATGTGACGTCACAGGTCTTGCAGTGGTGGATCGTGTGGTGCTTTCTGGAAAATATAATCATTATAATGTTACAAAAACAATTTAATGTGAGATGCGCTGTTTTGAGAGTAATAATGCCTTTGTGAAAAAAATCCGGCCTATCCAGATTTTTTCTCCACGATACCATACCGCTTACCGAGATTACTGGGAGTATTTTCCTAATTGTTTGCGCTACGAACGGGGTGCGGACTACTGGAAATAGGCCAAAAAGCCTCAGGTAGACAGTGTTTTCACCTACCGCGCCTCTCTTGCAGAGGGTCGGGGATTCGACTCCGGCTCGCACCTCTGAGATGACATACTGTGCGAAATTCAATAAAAAATTACTAATGAGCTTTTCGGTGAAGAAAAACATCGCGATGAAACCTGCACGCATTTGCGAAGGATGTGCGTGAGGTTCCCTATCAGCACTGGGCCCGCTTGAGGACTAAAGCCCAAACTCTTGTGTAGAGAGGAGGCCTGTGCCCAGCGGACGGACGTAAATATGCTGTTGTGGATAGATGTAGTACTTGCCTTATATGCTCAATGAGCCTCTCTTTTAGAGCAAAGTTGCGACCGCAATGGTCGCATATGTGATACTCGTGCATATAGCGGTAATGCTGGAAGAACTCCTTTCGCTTGTTGCAACTGAAACAAATACAAACGTGATTTCTCATTCTGGTTCTGATACTAGGTACTGCATGGCGGCTGCGGTCCGTGAAAAGGGTCCGTGAATGAGGACCAGGTATAGCACGAAAAAAAATTAAAAGACGCGCGGGCCGCGCGGATTAAGGCCGTTCATATACCTAGCTCAGCCGTTACTGTCACTCGTGGGACGAGTGAAAGAGAAAGCGCTACGCACAGAACGCCCGATTTAGTTAGTATTTAACGCGTTTTAATTTCTATAAAAATACCGTCTAAAAAAATGGCATTTATAAAGCTGTCGATGTATGCATATAATATGGATATTTTTTGTGTTATAATTAGTTTTACATTGTTTGATATAATAAACTGCAGTAAAGTTGGATTAGCGGTCCGAGTTAGGGTTACTTTGGAATTAAATTGTATCGAGCGAAGTTTCGTGAAACGTGTATCGAAAGCTGTCAATGTAAGGATGATATAATAATATAACATATTTTTTTTTCATATTTTTAACTTTTAACATCTCTTAGAAAAGTATGATCTCAAATGAGCAATTTGACGATGCTGGGTCAGGGAAGACTGCGTCAACGGCGCACGGAAGTAATAACTATAATAACTGGATCTACAAGTTTACACAACTTAGAAGGCGCGTGGATTAAGCAAAAATAGACTCTGCGTCAACTGATTTAGTGCTTCACCGCGCGCCTTCTAAGTTGTGTCGTGCTGTACATCTGTGATGAAATTTTGTGTCAGGCGTAAAAAGCTTGATACGATTATACGAGAGATAAAGACTAAAAGGCCTCGGGTAAAATTTCAGCCTCGTCTTTGAAATCGAAATTGACACTACTCACTCCAGATGTACTTACGTACTTATTACCTCCATGGGCGTAAGTGTTTCGCCGCGCGCTTTTTCAATTGTGTCGAACTATGGTCGAACTATACATCAAATATCATTAGGTATATGAAGATAAAATTATGATGATACATTTCGGCCCGCGTGTACAACCGTGAACAAATCGTAGTGACATCGCAAGTGGTGACCGATGAGAACTTACTCTTTGAGGGAGGCATATTATTGGTATCCAAGATCGATTTAAAGTAATTTATTATTTGTTCAACGCCTTCTAAATTTCTAAGGCGTCATGTTTTTGTAGCAATAGTACAGTCAGCAGCAGAAGTAGATAAGCTGTCCAGGTGTTCAAAATGACCTACACACGACCTTATTCTTAAGACGTTAAGGGCGTGTGTAGGTCATTTTGAACACCTGGACAGCTTATCTACTTCTGCTGCTGACTGTACCTACCGCGGCTGCCTTCTTAGTGACTCCATCACAATATGAAGAAAAAATTGCGGATTCTTTTTGACAGGTTTTTGACCAACAGAATTTAAAAATGGCGGATGTTCAACAGCTGATTTTGTCATCCAATTATCTTTTTTTGGGAGCTCCCTACTTTTTTAAATGAGTGACCAGTACGCTTCAAATCTTAAAAAAATACTCGGTTTAAGTTTAATGGCAAGTATTTTCGCATTTCGTTTCAGTAATAACAAACCTTTTTTTGTGATCTCCCTTTTTCGTTTAGTGGCCAGTACTTTTAGCGTCCTACTACGAGAACTCACTCGAATCTCATCCCGCAGACTCTGCACTCGCGCTGGCGGCCGTGCGGTCCGTGTATGAGGTGCACGTACATCTCCGGTCGCGTGTAGAACTGCAGCTCGCACAAGCGGCACGCGAACAGGTCGTAATGACATCGCACGTGGTAAGCGAGCTTGTTCTTCGCGGCGAAACGGAAGCCGCATATGTCGCATTCGTAGCTGTGGCGCTGTGGAAGAAATTTAATGATTTGTCGAAAAAAGTTGTGAACTTAGTGGCTCTGAGAGCTGTCCATTTTTGCATAGCTAAAATAGTTTTTTTTTATTATGAGCTTCGCTAATTTTAAACATTTCCAAAAAACTGAATCGACAAAAAATCAATATAATTTTGTAACCTGGTCGCAAAATACTATAAAAATACTCTATGAGTATGGATTCCGCCATGTATCGTTAGCGTTACCGTAGCATGTCTCACTGCGAGATGTCGATCGAAGAACTTCTGTTGCGAGAACCCGCAGTAACACCGTTCACACTGAAACCTCTTCTTTATGGTCGACTTCCGTTTCTTCTCTATCCACTCTTTTAACCCTTTCTCATCTAATTGAATCTAAAATAAAATAAATAAATAACGTTTATACCTATACAATGCAAAGATGATTATCCTGTCTATTACCTCTTCAAGCTTCAACCGCTGGACCAATTTGGATGAAATTTGGTATGGAGATAGTGCAAGTCCTGGCAAAGAACTCTGGCTACTTCTTTACCCGGTAAAAGGCGTAGTTTCCACCGAATTCTACACGAAAGAAGTCGCCGGCAGATAATATATAACATTGATCCAAATACTTAATTTAATGAATCAACAATTCATTAAATGAATAAATAAATAAATTAGTAAATAAAATTAAATATGAAATTGACTTTTTTTTCTAACGTAAAATTAAAAAGAATTTTTACGGACTAAAATTTAATACAAACGAAATTAAATAAATGACATACAAATATAAATAAAAATACTCAAGTAAATTGATTTTCTTAAAAAAAAATTTGACTGTATATTTAATGTTTGAAATTAAATGCGAAATGTTTACTAATGTTAAAATAAAAATATAAACAATGTTCTCTGAAATAAAAACTCAAGTTTAGTTTGTTTTAATGCTTACTTTATCGTACAAACTCCGTTTATCAGCAACCTCGTCCAAAATAATATTCCTATATTTTTTTTTCATAAATACAGAGTACTTTCTCTTTTTAACTTTTTTAACTTTACCAACATCTTTGCGCTCAACCAGTAGTTGAATACCAAGCAATGGCTCATCCAGTTCTTGTTTGATAACATTCAAATCTTTGGTTACAAAATCAACACTATCATCAAACATTTCAACATCATCAAAAGCAGGCTCTTCTACTTTAATCATTTCCAGTTTTAAATCATCATAAACAGATTGCTTTTCATCAACATTGTCATTTGTAACACAACATTTTGCAACTTCTTGTGTTTCTATTTTCAATTCTTCAACAGCCTCACATTTAATGATATCTTCATTTTCTTGGCGTAAATCTTTTACATCTTCATAAATAATCAATTTATAGTTATCCGAGTTATTTACTACTCTTAAGTTGGATAATGTATTGTATTGATCCTGAAAACATGAAAAAAAACCATGTAATCTATCTATAAAAAAGGTGGGAAAGGCATCTAATTATTTGTGATAATCTTATCTTAGTCATAATTGATGAACGCTGGCTGCGCGCACGAAAAAACATGACGCAATAGTAACGTTCCGCCTGAGCCGACCGCATAAGGGAGAGCACGGAACCAATATATATATCAATTATGAAGTGACTGTGATGAATAAATTCCATTAAAAAAAAATTTGTTACTGGTCGATAGAATAGAAATCAACGTTAACGAGAGCAAAGCAAGAATTAGTCTAACCCTCATTACATTTTACTAGTTAAGCACAACAGTTTTGTGGACATGATCAGTCTTTTATTATATTTTACTAGCAGCCCACCCTTCGCATGTGTGAGTGAATGTTCCTCATGAACCACGCCATCTTATTCGTACTTTTTCACTTATCGCGAACAAACAAATAGACGCGGTGGGTGACTTAATAATATACTACTTATGTACTCGTAGCGCTAAATGAATGAAAACTGAAAAAGGTTAATTCTTATGAAACACGCATTTGTGTTATTGAAAATAAAAATAAGTAGATATCTTTCCAAAAAATGTAAAGTAGGTATCCAAATTGAGTTGGGCAAATCATTTAGGAATTATTACCATTTAAACAATGGTAAAATTAAAAATGTAGTTTAAAGTTAAAGATAAGATAAGAAAATATTTATTTGCTGAAAAATAATTAATTTACGGCTTTTAAAGTTGATGTTTCAAACAACATGCAAATATTTAGGTACTTAAAGCTTTAATTATTTGAATACAATAAGCTTTAAGGAACCAGGTTTATTTCTTTAAAAGGGTGATGACCCTTGGCCGTAAAGTGGGATTTTCTGCCCGCTATGCGGAGAGAAAATCTCACTTCTTGGCCAAGGCAAGATGTAAAACTTTTGACAAACCACGGGCGGTAATTCGTAAAGCCCCAGATCGCATATTTATGACCCTCACCTTCGGTTCGGGCCACAGAAACCTGCGATCTGGGACATTTACGAATTCACCACCCTAGGTCTGTAATGTACTATTATTTTCTCCAGAATTAGTAAACCCATTAGCACTTTTAGAATGGATAGTTTTGAAGAAACTCACTGGGTGGTACTAGGCTTTATCTTAATTTATACCTTATTACATTGTAATAAGGCTTAGTTCATGAAAAACGCAACAGAGGTACCCAATCAATATAATACCAACCAAAGACTTGTCTCTCAATAGTTTTTGAGCTCGAGTTATCTTCAAGCGGAACTTATGCACATTATCCAAGATTTTATGGCATTCCCAGCAAAACATCCATTGCTTTTTGACCTGTAAAATAAATAAAAAAACGAACGTCAAAAATCATGTTATGATAATTTAATCCAAGATTATATAATATTGTTGCATTAGGAAAAAGGATATACGTATCTAATTTAATCAGTAATTCCACATCAGCTACGGAGATAAATAATATGTGGGCACTTATTTACCTCAAGATTTGTTTTCGTCTTCAATAGCATCTGATATAATTTTACATATTTTCCGAGTGGTATTAGTTTCCTGTCGGCGGATAAACATCCTTGACATAGCTTTACTATCGACATATTTGTATTTAATCGTGAAATGTGAATATTCGACGAGGTAAGCTGTTTCGCAGTCGCGCTTCGTCACTAGACATTGTTAAAGTGTCAAACGTCAAGTCGATTCAGTGGTACAATTACGATTTGCCCTCACCTGCTTATCACGTCTTTGCAAAAAAATACGGCATATTTGATAAAAGGCTGTATATTTGGTTCCATAATTGAGAAAACAAACTAAAATATTCTTTTTTTTTTAAATATCTATGTAGAGGTCTAAATAACGATAGATTTTTTAATTGGAATATTTTTTATCGCTTAAACTGCAATCGAGTTTCTATAGTATCCCATTAAAGCGTTTTGTTTCTCCATCTGATCACAAAATCGAATCGTATTTTGCGTAATCTGTGGACTTATTGGCTTGTCAATTTATGTAAATATGGCGTCCGTGCCCTTTTTCGGAATTGTTCATAGCTTTTGTTATTAAATAAACCCAACAAATGTTTGTAGCTGTAACTAAGATTCTTTATTACTAACACAAGGACTGTATAATAAAACTATCGAGATGAACGTGCAAGTTCACGAGGTGCAAGTGCTGAATCAAGTGAGGCCAGACCATTCAATTTTGCAGACTGCTCTGGTGCAATTACAGACGCCACAAGAGCAGCAGCAACAGCAAATGCAGCAGCAAATGAGCACCACCATCACCGTGGAAGTGGCTACCGTTGTGGAAAGTAAAAAGCCGAAAGTGGACAAGAAGAAAAAAGAGGCCATAGATGGTCAAGCTCGAGAGATCATATTCAAGGTTATAAAATTCTTCGAGAGCGAAAAACAGAATAGAGGCTATGCGTTCCCTGTTGAGAATGTCGTGAAGCGTGCGTGTGCAGCCACGGGTCTGTCGGAAAGCACTATAAAGCGCATAAAAAGGGACGGCTTACGAGCGGAAGCCACTCAGACTAGAATGACAGGCCCCAAGAAGAAACGGGTTAGAAAAACTAAAGTACAACTTGATTATTTTCAGTTATGTGCGTTGCGAGGAATAGTGAACAGTTACTCGGTTAGGAAAGAGGTGCCAACTCTTGGTAAGATTTTAGCGGCAGCGAAACACGAGCTCAACTACAGAGGGGGAAAGGAATCCTTGAGGTTAATATTGTTAAATAAGTTAGGAATTAAGTTTAAGAAGTGTGAGAAGAAGAATAAGAAGCCAGCAGAACCTCCGCAGCCTCCGATACAGCAGCCTATGCAGCACATGATGCCTCCACCGATCCCGGCAATGCCTCAGATGAAAACAATCGAGTCCCAGTGTGTTTACACCAACATGATGCAACAGGTTCCGCCAGTGTCATACTAAGAGCTAATTCAGTGAACATGTAGTGTATATAGGACTTATGTGATGATTGTCAATTAAAGATGATCACCCTGTACCAATATTATGGGAGTTAATTTATCGCAAGATATAGTTAGCATTGCTACATTGAAGTAATGAAGTTTTTGGATCAGTCTGGAAGTATTCTCAATAAAAAGGGAAAATCTTGTTCACAGCTTAACCCTTCATCTGCAATTGATAAGGAGATTGACAAAAATTTTGTCATACTTTTTGCATATATTTTTTTGAGTTCTTTTTATTAGTACTGCATTGTTCCTTGGAGATGGGAATTCAAACTTTTTTTTATAGCGACAGACGAAGGGTTAAAACTTATTTCAATATACACAGACTGACAATATCTAAAATCAATTTACTTACATACATACATACATAAAGTCACCCCTCTTTCGCATTGGGATAGACAGAGACCAAAGAATGCCACTTGCTTCAATGAACTTCAATATATTAAATGCTGTCTATATCTAATCAGTATTGATTTTACATACATACTGGGATGAATCTGCAAAATTATAAAATGACTTCTTAATTGTTATACTAAATTAAAGTGAAATCTTTATTGATTATTTTATATTTTTAATTTAATTAGTGTGATAGAAAACAATGTATAAATATGTAATTCATGTAATTTCTATATTTTACAAATGGAAATGGCACACAGTTCAGAGGCATATTTACGGGTGCTACTAAGCTCAGTATAATCAACTGAAAATTTAAAAAAATCATATACTCATTTTTTTCTGACATGAAGTATTATTTGGTGTATCTTTTGTGACAGCCCTTCAATGTATTAGTGTTTACCAGTGATGTCTGCTGATTTCAGGATTTTCCAAATTCTTTACATACTGGAATGTCAGCTGTTTGAAACTTACTGTCAGACAAGGCTAAAACCACTATGTTATTGTCATATTTTTGAAAGAGAAGTGTATATTGTACTGTTGCTATACATTTTTGTTCAGAAAAATCAACATAGGTGTATTTAATGAGTATAGAGATGCTTATTCATTATATACAATACACACTATGTTTGTAAGTGTATTGTATGTTTGCAGAAATGCTTTCAGATGTATATAGTATATATTAAGGCAAAATGGGCTCTGTCGCACTGAAAAATGTCCACAGTCAAATGTGGCATCTATATTAATGATGATGGATCTCTGTTTCATATGACATTACATAAAAGTTGGACTATACATCAAACTTCTACTCCAATTTTATATTAATATATAGGACCTAGGTAATCACATTTTGTGTCAAATGTCACAAGAAATGAGACCTTTGACCATTATTGACATAGCTTAGACTGCAAATTTTCGAGTTCTGAAAAAAGTCGTCAATAATAATTTGACAAACTCCACTAAAATAGATGTATTTAATGAGTATAGAGATACTTATTCATTATATTAATGATAGTCTAAGATTTAAGGCTGAGTTTACATTATGTATCATAGTTATTTTTACTATAAATAAAACTAAAGAGTTGACATAAATATTTATTTTCATTTTAAAATGGTCTCTCGCACACCCGCCCCGCGGGAACAATGCGATTTTCCGCGTTGAAAAGTAGCCTATGTCCTGTGCCCAGGGCTCCAAATAATTCCATACCAAATTTCATCTAAAGCCCAGCAGTTCACGTGAAGAGGTAACAGACAGACAGTTACTTCCACATTTGTAATATTAGTATGGATAGGCAAGAGAGTCTTCTTGTATTGGACTGGAACCTTCGAATGCTCTCCAAGGCGACTTAAGTGCTTCAGAGGCCCTGGTATGTAAACTGGATGGAGTGTTCTCGAAGTTTCCTGAAAACGATGAATAACTTAAGGATCAGAGCCAAGGTAGACTGACAATCTCCTTACATTACGGCGTACATTGGAAAAGCTCTGTATGCGAGCAATAATCATACAAGCTATTGAGCTTAAGCAGCGACATCTTTAATCGCATTTAACACTTATTTCGAGCGTACGCTGAATTTTATGAAGGTTGTCCTTCTAGATCTAGGTTGACCTTCCTTTGTCTATGATAAGAAATTTTAGGCACACTTACTCGGTGGTGGTTGCCTAGGAAGCTACTCAAGAGAATATAATGAACTACGTATAAGAGACGGGACTTAGTTGTAACAAACTGGATTACATTTGCATGGCACACTAATACCAGAGAGAGATAAGAATAGGAAATAAAGAAAAGAAAAATACGATTTATTGCCACACAAAAAACCATGTTGATAGTGTGATAGCAATATGAGCCATGCAAATACCATATAAATGACTTTTTCTTGGAAGTTACGCTGGGCTGGAAGCTACCACCACTGATCTTAGTATGTATGTCGCAAAGTATTCCGACCAGAGACACTAGCGCCATCTAGCATGCACATGTGCAATATGCAGGGTAGGTTGATTCAAGCCGTTCGTTAAAGTTAACGTCAAATATTTTATTATGGGATAAAATGACGTTTCTGTATGGAATGACAGCTCGGCCGCCATATTTGATGAAGTATAGATGGATTACCTTCACTTCTCCTTGTGCACGGCGGCAAGGTGCGCTTTTAAAGCGACACGCTGCGCGAACGCGGACGCGCAGCGGTCACACGCGAACGGCCGCTCGCCTGTGTGTGTGCGCATGTGGTTCTCTAGTATGCGATTTGACTGAAACAACGGAACGCAAGGTTTGCGATTTAAATCATTTTCTTTCTTTTAGGTAGGTCTGGAACGTAGATTGAATAGAATGGAAAAAGTCAAATGTCACTCTGCCCCTCCGAGGTGAAAAATACTTTAATTTAATTTTGTCACGCAGCGCCATCTAGTGCCAAGAAGCGATTCGATGCGAGCGCCATCTAATATCGATATCAAAACTCACCCCAAAGGCCCGACCGCACACGCTGCACATTTTCGTCTTCGGCACAGGTTTCTTTTCGTGAACATACTTGTTGTGTTGTCGCAGAGCGAAGCCGTTAACGAAACACTGGAAACAATAACAAATAATCAGTTGAAATTAAATAAATCGCAGTAAAATTACTCCGACCGGTCTTGTGCTTGCAAGGACGTTTAAAAATAATCGTTAGCTTTAAATATATTACTAAGTCAAACATTTTAAGCGAGAGACCTCATCATGTTCTTATTGACATGTATTAATGAACTCGATTCTTCTCAAGCAATGGGTCTAGGAAGCGCTGGTAAATTCTTTTTCTGACGTGTAAAAGTTCCTTTATGTCGCCAATTTGCTGAATAAATGATTGAATTTTAAATTTTGTGCCACTTGCATCCACTGCGTTTCCGCGACATTCACCAGGTCACCGCCCCATCATCTTGGAGGCAAACCGACAGCTCGTCTCCCGGTTCGCGGGCGCCACTCGAGAACTTTCCGGCGCCACCGGCCATCAGTCCTGTGAGCAACGTGCCCCGCCCACTGCCACTTAAGAATTGCTTCTTCCAATGTTTAGCTAAAATTCGAGCGAATCAGTTGAGCAAATAAACGTCTAGATTCTAGACATACGAAATCACTTTTTGCCAAGTTGAAACGTAGACAGTAGAGATAAATAGTCTATTTATTTATTGATCGATCGAGCGAAACGAGCGAAGTGTCTACGTTTCAACTTGACAAAAAGTGATTTCGTATGTCTAGAATCTAGACGTTTATTTGCTCAACTGATTCTCTTGAATTTCTTGATTCCATCTTAGGCATTCCCTGAGGGTAGGCAACGCATTCGAGATCTTATGGTTTCTTAATGGGGGATCATAGGATTTCGGTGTCCATGGGCCGCAGTGACCACTTACCATCAGGTAGGCTCTGCGCTCGTTTGCCTACATCATAGGTATAAAAAATAATAGTGACCCGGTTCCAAAAGTGTATAAAAAAAAATATCGATTTTTTTGGAGATTATTAAAAATGACGGAGTTATGTGGGTACAAAATATAAAAACCGTTTTGAATCTACAGCTTTCATAGTCACTATACTCTGTTCAACTTAAGAATGCAGCGCGGCACCTTTGGAGTAAAAGAGACAAACTATGAAAACTCCATAGGTTAGATAAAGGCTTTACTGCATTCTAAACTTGAATAGAGTATAGTAGTTTTCAAAATGAAATAAATACAAAGTTGACATGAAAATTACCTTGTTACAAATGGGGCAGTGGTGTTTCGAATCGTTGGAATGGAAAAGTCTAACGTGATTCTTCATGTACGTCTTACGCGAAAACATTTTTCCGCACTCCGGACAGGGTACACTTTGAAAAAAGAATTACCGAATTAGAATATTTTATTAATAGCTATTTTAATTTGAAAGCCGTGGTGGCCTGGTGTTTCGACCTACCGCCTCTCATGCAGAGGGTCGGGGGTTCGACTTCGGCTCGCACCTCTAAGTTTACTTATGTGCGAAATTCAATTTGAATTTACCACTGAGCTTTTCGGTGAAGGAAAACATCGTGAGGAAACCTGCACGCATCTCCGAAGAAATTCAAAGGTGTGTGTAAGTCCCCAATCCGCACTGGGCCCGCGTGGAGACTATAGCCCAAGCCCGCTCGTGATGAGAGGATGCCTGTGCCCAGCAGTGGGACGCAAATAGGCTGTAGTAGTAGTAGTAATTTTAATTTAATATAGGTACTGAATCCTCAAGCAAAAGAATAGCACACGTGCTGATTTTGAGGAGTTCTTATCTGCAAAATCCAATTTGTAATGGAACCAATAAGGTTATTTATCACCTTTCAAATTAAAAAAAAAAATTCGATTCACGTTTATTACTTAGTTTCACTTAACAAAATGTTACACAAGTATCAATCAAGGTTCTTACCACAGCGCCATCTAGCACCAAATCATGAAAATGGGGCCGTTCAAGTATTACGTAAGCAACAAGGGGGGGTGGGGGGGTCTCTGTTTTGCTTATTTTGGATGACATGGGGGGTAGGGGGGTCTAGATGATGATTACGTCATCGTTAGTTATTTACTTTTTTACATGAATGGCAACCCTCATGAATGGCATTTTCGGGGATTCCCGCAAATAATGCATATGTTTAGGCACTCGCTTTGAGAACCGATTAGGGGAATTACCGCGCATTAGGGAAATTACCGCGCGCTATTCACTTGTCTAAATAATGCATCTATTATATGATATTATTATATTATTTCTGATTATAATATTTTTGTCCCTTACTCTATGTGTATCAGTTAAACCTAATCTTTCCATGGATCTTCCTATTTTTAAAATGACAATATAATAGTACATTATTGCAGAGGCCGCCAAGTAGCGCATTGCCGGACGAGTCAGTTAGAAGGCTGAGCGAAGCGAAGCCTTCTATTAGTACGAGTCCGGCAATCGCAATTGCGGCCGAGGTATATATAATGCTTTTCTCAAACAGCGAGGAAATACGTAAGGTCAGTCGGGGCAAGTGCGCCTAACATAAATATATCGAAACCTATAAATATTACTCAACTAGTAGTTGGCGGTTTACAAGGCATAGGGGCGAAATAAATTTAGGCGCACTTACCCCACATCAGTATTTACTACTTCCATGATCGTGGATGATTTGGCCATGGAAGTTGTACTTATTAACTCCATGGATTTGTCAGTTTCGGGGCAAGTGCGCCATGATGGGGTAAGTGCGCCTAACATAAATATATCGAAACCTATAAATATTACTCAACTAGTAGTTGGCTGTTTACAAGGCATAGGGGCGAAATAAATTTAGGCGCACTTACCCCACATCAGTATTTACTACTTCCATGATCGTGGATGATTTGGCCATGGAAGTTGTACTTATTACCTCCATGGATTTGTCAGTTTCTCTACAGAGGTATCTCAAATAGCAAGCGAATTAAAAAAAAAACACACACGACAATAATGTTTTTGCTGGCCAAGGCCGGCAATGAACAGCCTCGCGTCTTCTTTTTTTGAAAGTAACACGAACATTTCCGAGCATGTTTGAGAAAAAAATCATTTATAACTAAAAATGTTTACGTAAGCATAGGGGGAGGGGGTAAGAGCTTTGCTTACTTTTGATGACAAGGGGGGCGGGGGGGTAAAAAATGGTAAGAAATCTGCTTACGTAATACTTGAACGGCCCCAATCAACACATTGCCATCTCGGTACCGAGCGCCATCTAGTGGCGAGTAGCGAAGTCGTTAGTGAAATTACAAGTGCTATTCTATTTAATCGATAGGAAGATATTTAGGATATTTTAAATATGTACTTATAATTGAGTAAGCATTTATATTATTTCATGTAACTTTAAAAAAATCTTCTTATATATGTATATAAAAATGAATCGCCGTGTGTTAGTCTGGCTAAGGCTCGAGAACAGCTGGACCGATTTGGCTGATTATTTTTTTGTTTTATTCCCCGTGACCCAGGGAAGTTTTAGAAGGAAAAAAAATCGGGAAAAGTCAAAAGTAACCGCTAAAAAAAAATCGCCTAAATACGGGTGATACGAAGTTCACCGGGCCAACTATAGTATTTTTCACCTATGATGAGTTGTGTGACACTAATTACGCTTACTAAGTTCGCAAAATATAAAAAAAATAATATTATGAAGCAAAATAAACAACAAATTAACGCTTGTTTCGGGCGATTTGAAGGTTGTCCTTCTAGGTTTACCTTACATTTTCAATGTAATAAATAAATACCTTATTTTCCGCTTCAAGCCGGGCGCGTGCCGCTTGGTCTGCGTGAGATGGCGGCTGTAGCGCTGGCGGGAGGCGAACGTGACGTCGCACTCCACGCAGTAAGCGACTTCCTTGGACACCGGCGCGTGCGTCTCTTTGTGCCGCGCGAGGTCCCGCCGCCGCGGGAACACGAGCTCGCAGTGGGGACAGCGGTTAGGCAGGTGATGGTTTCTATAAAACCATACCAGATACAATCCATATTCATATTATAAATGCGAAAGTAACTCTGTCTGTCTGTCTGTTACCTCTTCATGCTTCAACCGCTGGACCGATTGAGATGAAATTTGGTATGGACATAGTTCGGGTCCCGGGAAAGGAAATAGGCTACTTTTCATCCAGGAAAAATGCATAGTTCCCGCGGGAACGCGGAACCGAATTCCACGCGGGCGAAGTCGCGGGCAGAAGCTAGTGTAATTATATAAGACTGTCAATCTCCTTACATTACGGCGTACATCGGAAATAGCCTTCCAACTTTTCATACTTCGCCTGTACAGAGCCATCTAGATGTTGCTCATGGAGTTCAAATTTGTATGCAGGCTACCAAGGCAGCGACATCTAATATCGCATTAAACGCTTATTTCCAGCGTACGCTAATTTCTTTGAATGTTGTCATTCTAACCATACACACAAACAGTCCGTTAAAATGAGGGTGACCGCGAGTGAATCCGCCGCTAGATGCGCTTGCTGTCCTGCGAGGTGCAATGTTGCCAATTTAGCACATTATGTGCCATATTACACGCTAAATTGGCAACACTGAGGTCTCCGAAACGTCAATGCCACAGTAACATTGATACTATTGTATGAAATGACAAAACGTTGACATTGACAGCCACCACCTTGCATGGCGCCATCTAGTGAGCGGGAATACGATGGCCTTAATTAAGAGACAAAAATTAAAACACATATTGATGCTGTGAATCCAAACTAAAATAGCAAAACTAATTAGCAAATTCTACTGTGACTCTAAACGACTCTCGGCGAAGGAACTCGAGCAATGAATTAGGGTCACCGCATGATACAATAATATATATACTTCGCCAGGTATGACAGTCCGGTATTCTGTAGTAGTGTGGGTGACACCCGAACGTCGTTCGCACTGATGTGTGTTGCAAGTGGTGTATTAAAATAATCCCCGACCCCCATGTATCCTGTAAGTGTTTCGTTAAATTATTACGTTCATTTGTTTTTAAATTGTCTCATTTTGTGTGCTTAAACAAGTAAATGACAATTGTAATGCACAAATAATTCATCATCATCATCATTTCAGCCGAAAGACGTCCACTGCTGGACATAGGCCTCCCCCAAGGCTCGCCACTCAGACCGGTCCTGTGCTACTTGCTTCCACCGGTTTCCCGCAACCTTCACGAGGTCGTCGCTCCATCTTGTTGGAGGCCTACCGACAGCTCGTCTCCCGGTTCGCGGGCGCCACTCGAGAACTTTCCGGCCCCATCGGCCATCAGTCCTGCGAGCAATGTGCCCCGCCCACTGCCACTTAAGGCTCGCAATTCTTCGGGCTATGTCGGTGACCCTAGTTCTACTGCGGATATCCTCATTTCTGATTCTATCACGCAGAGAAACCCCGAGCATAGTCCTCTCCATTGCCCTCTGAGTGACTTTGAGCCTTCTTATGAGGCCCATCGTAAGCGCCCACATCTCGGAACCATAAGTCATCACTGGCAAAACACACTGGTCGAAGACTTTCGACTTGAGACACTGCGGTAATTTGGACGAAAAGACACTGCGCAGCTTCCCGAACGCTGCCCAGCCGAGTCGGATTCGACGATTGATCTCTTTCTCGAAGTTGGACCTACCTAACTGGACCGTTTGTCCCAGGTATACATAATGGTCAACAACTTCGAGCGCAGAGGCTCCGATTATTATATTCATATTATAAATGCGAAAGTAACTCTGTCTGTCTGTCTGTTACCCCTTCATGCTTCAACCGCTGGGCCGATTGAGATGAAATTTGGTATGGAGATAGTTCGGGTCCCGGGAAAGGAAATAGGCTACTTTTCATCCAGGAAAAATGCATAGTTCCCGCGGGAACGCGGAACCGAATTCCACGCGGGCGAAATCGCGGGCAGAAGCTAGTTTAATTATATAAGACTGTCAATCTAAATAGGAAATAGCCTTCAACTTTTCATACTTCGCCTGTACAGCGCCATCTAGATGTTGCTCATGGAGTTCAAATTTGTATGCAGGCTACCAAGGCAGCGACATCTAATATCGCATTAAACGCTTATTTCCAGCGTACGCTAATTTCTTTGAAGGTTGTCATTCTAACCATACACACAAACAGTCCGTTAAAATGAGGGTGACCGCGAGTGAATGCGCCGCTAGATGCGCTTGCTGTCCTGCGAGGTGCAATGTTGCCAATGTAGCACATTATGTGCCATATTACACGCTAAATTGGCAACACTGAAGTCTCCGAAACGTCAAATGTCACAGTGACATTGATACTATTGTATGAAATGACAAAACGTTGACATTGACACCCACCAGTTTGCATAGCGCCATATCTAGTGGGCGGGAATACGATGGCCTTAATTAAGAGACAAAAATTAAAACACATATTGATGCTGTGAATCCAAACTAAAATAGCAAAACTAATTAGCAAATACTACTGTGACTCTAAACGACTCTCGGCGAAGGAACTCAAGCAATGAATTAGGGTCACCGCATGATACAATAATATACTTCGCCAGGTATGACAGTCCGGTATTCTGTAGTAGTGTGGGTGTCACCCTAACGCCATTCGCACCGCTGTGTGTTGCAAGTGGTGTATTAAAATAATCCCCGACCCCCATATATCCTGTGAGTGTTTCGTTAAATTATTACGTTCATTTGTTTTTAAATTGTCTCATTTTCTGTGCTTAAACAAGTAAATGACAATTGTAATGCGCAAATAATTTATTTTGCATTATAACGACAGCAAATATTTCCTTCATTTTTGTTTTATTGCAATAAAGTGGCAACTAGACTTTGACGTAAGGGTGACACGCCACCCAGGCCGACAGACCTTGTTTTCTTAGACCATGGGTCACCGCGTGTTTAAGCTGTGAAACGACCAAGTTGATTTTGTTCCCGACAGATGTCGCTGTTACCTGCATGGCGATTTCTACATCGCGCATTCCTATAAAGCCATCCTGCAATGGATACTAAAGTCTAGTCTAAAGTATTATTAATTGTCCGTTAAATAGACCATTCTCATCTGCTTTAAATACAAGACTATGAACTGGGACTGTAAAGTTGTTAACGCATAATTGGCAGTGTGCACGACGACAGCGCCAACTAGCGGATGCGAAGTCGGCGGCGCAATATGCAACTATACTCTTTGGTCGTCGGACTATGGACCAACCAACTAATAAGTGGAACTAACTCTGTGACAAAAATTTGTGACGTAAAAGGCTTGCATGTCTCTTTATCTAACCTCATAACGAGAGATAAAGACAAAAAAAATTAAATAAAAAAATAGAACCGACTTCAAACTCCGACAGCCTGTGAAGTTGGTGTCAAGTTCACTATAAGATAGTCATAGCTTTGGGGCGGTTCACTTGACACCGACTTCACAGGCTGTCGGAGTTTGAAGTAGGTAGGTTCTATTTTCTTAATTTAAAATTTTTTTTCGGCTATAGTTTCCAAACATGTGTACGATGGGACGTAAGTCTCACTGTAGTCTTCGAAATTGATGCCAAAATCATACACATGCTAACAAATTTCGAGGAGTTCTCTCGTTTTGTCATGGATCCCATCATCAGAACTAAACCAAATTATTAAAAGGGTTCAAGTTGGAGGTACACCTTTCAATTAAAAAAAGAATCATCGAAATCGGTTCACAATTGACGGAGATATGCGTGGTCATACATAAAAAATATATACTTGGTGGGTCAAAAAAGATGGCAAATAATTAACCTACAGTATCGGCTATCGATTCTAAGTATATTGTATAGGTCTTTAATTTTTTTTGAGTTGGTAAAAAAAAATATTTTGTATAGGATTCAGGCGTCGCTCACACAACCAATCCCATAGGTATACAATTATTTTTTCTACCAACTCGAAAAAAATTAAAGACCTATACAATATACTTAGAATCGATAGCCGATACGGTGGGTTAATTATTTGCCATATTTTCTGACCCACCATGTATACGCGTCGAATTGAGAACCTCCTCCTTTTTTTTTCGTCGGTTGAAAAGAAGCCTCGGGTGGCATCACTCGCTCCAGATGTACATAATGCAATGCAAATAACTACGCAACAGTGACAGTTCGCTATGTCACACGCCGCGATCATTTTCGTCTCCCCCACCACTGTCTTTGCACACAGCGAATAGAAATAACCACGCCAATGCTATGTTATTAATTACCTCATATGCGTCTCAAGTATTTTTTTCTTGGAACTCTTAAATTCGCAATGCGCGCATTCGTATTTCGTGTGCAGGTGTTTCTCGTGGTGACGGAATGACAGCCTGTCCCTGAAGAGAAGAAATTTTAATATAAAAAATATAAGATAATATAAAAGATAAAGATAAAAAACATTTATTCAAGTAGGGTTTTACAATCACTCGTCATTATGTACATTGAATTTGATATACTATAATAAAAATATTTGACAGCAAACCACAGAATAAACACAGGTTTCTTTTTTTTAAGTGGGAGATAAAGGGAGGGTAATTATGATGAAATTTGATAAAGAGATAATTTGAGAGCCTGGAAATGACATAGAATAGTTTTAATCTAGATATAGCCATGGGACCATTTTTTTATTAATTTCAATAATTATAATCATGAATACATATGTATAAAACTTCTACCGGCGTTTTCGTCAGCGTAGATTTCGGTTACTGCGTTCTCGCGGGAACTATGCGTTTTACCGGGATAAGAAGTAGCCTGTGTCCTTTCCTGGGACTCCAATAACATACCAAATTGCATCTAAATCGGTGAAGCGGTTTAACCGCAAGAGGTAACAGACAGACAGGGTTACTTTCGCATTTATAATATTAGTATGGATACCATAAATTCTAAGTCTACACTAACAAAGTCGCAAGTAACAGCTAGTAGCGAAAAAATAAATCAAAAAACCACTTACAAAAAGTCTACACCACACTTCAAGCAATGATATCTAAACATGTGTTTTCTCAAATGTTTCTCTCTGTCTTGTTCCCTCTCGACCACCAGGTGGCAGAACGAGCAGCGGTTGACTGGGTGAAGCCGCCGCCAGTGCAGTAGTAAGTCCGCCCGGTAACTGTACTCGGACGGGCAATGGGGGCACTTTACTCTGATACTACGCTGGAAATAAAATAAAAATTACGAATTACATTTGCATATATACCTAGGTCTTTTGAAACTTTCTTAGAACAACATTAGATTTAAATAAAATTAAGATAAAGGCATTTTCTAATTTAGGAACTGTGAACTGCCAAGTTTTGGAATTTTGTATCAACCTTTTTTTTTAATGCATCGTTTCGTGTAACAATTGTTTTGTTGTAAGAGAAGAAAAAATCTACAGCAGAAGGTGCTTTAAATAGTAATTTCATTTGCGTGCCATATAAATTTAATAAAAATAAATAAGATTCACCAACCGCCAACCAAATTAGTCCGCCCATTGTCTATGATATCATCATCATCATTATTTCAGCCAAAAGACGTCCATTGCTGGATATAGGACTCCCTCAAGGCGCGCAACTCAGACTGCTCGCTTTTGTGCCACACGCATCCACCGTGTTCCCGCGACCTTTACCAGGTCGTCGCTCCATCTTGTTGGAGGCCTACCGACAGCTCGTCTGCCGGTTCGCGGACGCCACTCGAGAACTTTCCGGCACAACCGGCCATCAGTCCTGCGAGCAATGTGCCGCGTCCATTGCCACTTAAGGTTCGCAATAGACAATATTTAAATTTTTTGTAGTAGTAGTAGTAATTCGAAAACCATTTCGGTATCTCTAAAAAGGATTTGATAGAAAAGTTTCAGACTGTTTTTGTTCATTACTTTTAGAGAAAATCGTGGTATTTGTGGTAACTGGTGCGTGACGTCATAGCTCTCTCGGCTAAAGAACGGTGTACGGGTGAGCCCTACGCGCGGATCTAATGCTATGCGCAGAAGGGTTACTACGTCATTTTTGACTTACGCCCTTTTAGAATGAGCAGTTTTTTAAATATCAATTTTAAGTATGAAATTTATGACACACAAAAAAAGAAAAAATACGTGTCCTTTCAAATTTTTCAAACTTTCTAACTAGCTAATAAAATATACATGTTAAAAAAATGAAATGTTGTCAAATTGAAAAAAACATCATTTTTCAAATTGAAAACATTTATTTTTTTCTTCTAGACTAATCTTGTCTATGACTGAATGAAAACTACTCACCTCCCTATGGTTTTCTCTTTTGTGCCAATATAGCGCCGTCTTGTTCGCAAACCGGAACCCACATATACCACACTTGAAAGGCCGGCTGATGCAATCATTGTCATTGCTTTCTATCGCCAGTGATTCCTGCACCTCACTCTCAGTCAGACTAACTTTACTAAAATACAATTCTACGTTTTTAAAATCTATAGCATTATCCATTTTCTTCAAACATTGTTTTTCTTTGCCAATCCTTTTCGCCCTGTTCCTTCGCTTTTTAATTTGTTTTCCTTCTTCTTTAACTTCATTTTTGGTATAATTTAAAACTTCATTATCGAAATTATCAAAGTCAAGTTCCTGTTTGATGTCTAATAAATCGCAGTTGTCTATAAATGTGAAGTCAGGTTTACTATCTATGGTTTCCTGTAAGCTGTAGTCATAACCTTGCTTGTGAATGAATTTCAATGGAGACAATGGTACACGTGTTATCTGTGGAAACAAAAGTTCTATATGTAGATGACTTGTTTTGTAAAAATACATAACATATAATTATTCTCAATGTTTTTGGTGAATTCTGGTTATTGAATTTTTACAATAAGTAATTAATTAATTTAGGTTTAATTTTACATACCAAATAATAATAAATTTATATGTACACTGAAACTTCTATGTAGGGACAATTTTGACGACAGGTTTGGCTCAGTTGGTAGTGACCCTGCCCACTGTTCCGAATGTCGCGGGTTCGAATCCCGCTCAGAGCAAACTTTGTGAGAATAGCAAAAATGTTTGTACTTGAGTCATGGATGTTTAGTATTTATATATGTATAGATTGAGTATTTCTCTATAGAAGTATTTATATCATTGTATAGCACCCATAGTACAAGCTTTGCTTAGTTTGGGGCTAGGTCAATTTCTGTGAAATGTTCCAAGATATTTATTTATTTATTATTATTTATAATTTAATATGAAAATCCAGAATGCTGGTTCTGTGAATAAATTTAATTAAGGGTACAGAGAAGGATCATGAATCATGATCGATTAATTTTTTTAATGGGTCTACTACTACTACTACAGCCTATTTGCGTCCCACTGCTGGGCACAGGCCTCCTCTCATGACGAGAGGGTTTGGGCTATAGTCCCCACGCAGGCCCACCGCGGATTGGGGACTACACACACATCTTTGAATTACTTTGCAGATGCGTGCAGGTTTCCTCACGATGTTTTCCTTCGCCAAAAAGCTCAGTGGTAAATTCAAATTGAATAATTAAATTCAAATTGAATAATTAAATTCAAATTGAATAATTAAATTCAAATTGCTTAATGGGTCTATTTTATTATAATCCATCAGTAAATGTTGAACTAGGGCTAAATTAGAGTTGTGCAATTTAAGATTAGGTTTAGGTACCTACTTACTATAATTTTAGTTTTATGTTACTAAAATTCATACTTATAAAATGAAAATGAAAATATTTATTCAGCAAATAAGCCTCATCTGGGCACTTTTAAATGAATTTAAAAGAAATGCCAGCCACCCAAATGTCTACCAGCGCTCCCAAGACTGATTGCTTGAGAAGAAGCGCCGATGGTTTTGGCTTTAGATGGTTATACTTTGTTCCTTTATTGTTAAATTTTGTGGTGGAGATTAACCCTTTGTATGCCATAAAACGCAAAAATGTTGACATGTTTTTTTTTTTATTATACCAATTCTTTTCATGGGAAAAGCATGATGGTACTTTTAAAATAGAAAGGACGCTCAACGAAACTTATGAATTGTTAAATTATGTTTTCAAGGAACTAAGAAGACAATTCTGTTATAGCACGACACAAATTAGAAGGCGCGCGGATTAAGCAATAACAGACTCTGCGTCAACGGCTTAAGAGCTTCGCCGCGCGTCTTCTAAGTTGTGTTCTGCTATACATTTCTTTCACAGTACCCTACAAATATGGGCTATAATAAACTTACTTTGTTGTAAGCCAAAGATAGAATATATTGCGCCTCTTGCAGCCGTTTCTGAAACACCTCTGTGCTTCTTAACCGAGCCTTGCACTCCCAGCAAAGAAGTATGTTATAATATTGCAAATCCTGAAATATAAACGCAAATTTAAGTAAAAGAAAGAAATTAAATGGCTTTTCTGCAATGTGTAATTTTAGACAAATGTGGAAGTTAATCTGATGATTTAGGTGAAATTGGGTAAATATGTACTATTGGATAAATATGTATTATGGTACATATTTACTCATTGGGTAAATAATTATTTATTGATTACACCTTTTGTATATGTTTATTAATTGCATTGTTGTAGTAATATAGATGTTTACTGAAAGATGCACTTTAAAAAGATACAGATAGATTACATAAGTATAGTAATATAATATTTATTTCTTTTATACATATGTTTTTTTATATTGTATGCCCGAAATGGGTAAGAACTGTTGAAAGCATTTATTTTTACAACATCTGAAAATATTCAACAGTTTTGGTTCAATAAATGATTATCTTATCTTATACCCTTTTCCAAAGACATGAAGTAATAACAAGAAAATAATTTAAATAAAGTTTTCTCGTGGATTTCTCGTTGGATTTCCGAGTGAAGGTCTTCAGTCAATCGTTTCAAAATGTTTGAAAAATCTTGTAAAAAACGCTCAATATATAGGACTTACTTCTGATGGATGCTTATTCAAAAGAGAGCAGTACAAATCGTAATTGGTCAAAGGCGATAGCCTTCGATCTGTGCTGAGGCATCCACGGCATAAATCACTAAATTCATTCTTTACACCGTACATTTTTTAATTAATTTCGTAATATACAGTTTCGAATTGTAAGGAAACGAAACTATTGCAGTAAAACGAAACAATCTTAAAGATAAGTCATAATAACTTCATAAACCTAAACAACAGTAATGATAAGTAAATAATTTAAATTTTTAAGCTTGTAAACAATACACAAATAGTAAGGAACATGTACGGAATTCGATACCAAACTGGAAAGACAGTGACATTGGTGACAGTCATTTGACATTACACAGGTGTATTTCCACCCACAAAAATTAAGGATATTTATATTTTAGCACTGCTACTCGCCAATAGATGGTGCTCACGTCGAAATTCGGCATTGTTAAACACAAAATTAGGGTTTTATCAGAACTAACCTAACTGCATGTGCTTACTTTTTACAACGACAGATTTCATGGCTACAAGACGATCGAAGTAGGTATACTGTTTTTTTTGTTATCAATATTCTCAATCAAGTTAAAAAAAAGTCAAGACCCATGACATTAACAAAACGCAATTATATTGATTTTCTATTAGTTCTCCATCAGCTGACTGAAAGGAGAGAAAAAAAAGGAAAATATATCCGCATGGGCAGTTCTACGTGCATTTTTGGCATTATTTATATAGTAACTGTATAATAGCTCGTCATTAATCATTTTTTAATTATGGCAAACAGGCTGAGCCCAGTCTTCAATAGTGATCGAGATTCTAGCCCTGAATCGGACTCGGGTTTTAAATTTAGCTATTCAGTACCCGAGGAAGAGAAGAAATGTTGCATATGTATGAGAAGAGACACGAAGTTGCTTCACTTGTGCCTGCTGAATGGGGATGGGAGCAGCTTATATTCCATGTTGTGCAATCTCAACGGTGACTCTTCGGTAAGACGAGTTTAAAAGGGGTGCGTTTCCACTGGCTCTATCTCTGATACGACGCCAAGAATGATTACTTTATAGCACCGCACAGTTCCGCGCCAACACAAAAAGCGTGTAAAATATTACTTTTTCGTTTTTGATAGTTTTTATCTCTCTCTAGCCTTTCGAATGTCCCACTGCTGGGCAAAGGCCTCTCCTATGACTTTCCAATTCCCTCTACCTTCAACTATTATTGGCCAGTCACTGGAAAACAGGTTCAGGTCATCCCGCCATCTCCGCCTGGGCCTTTCCCGCCGCTGGTGGCCGTCATGTGGCACCCATCGAGTTTTGATAGATACTAAAGTTATACCTAACGAGTGTCCAACATCCCTTTAAAATCCATACAGTAACGTTAAAGTGTCAATTTGTCCAATAAGTGTGACAAAATAACTACATACATACCTACCTACTTAGCTACGTTGGAGGCTCCTGGGCCCAACACGTTACGAGTTTTGAGATAATGTGTATATTTTATCGCTTTTATTAGTGACTAGCCTTGTCCCGCGGTATGACTCGCGCATATCTCACTAACCCGTTCCCGTGGGAATTTCGGGGAATCCTCCCTTAGTGCTCCTCTAGTCCCCTATGCTCCCCAAGGATCCTGCATGCCGAATTTCAGCTCCCTATGACCAGTATAGTTTCCGCTCTGCGTTGATCGATCAGTCAGTCAGTCAGTAAGTCATCGATCAGTTTCTTGTTTTAGAAGAAGACTAGTTGACCCAGTGAACTTTGTACCACCCGAAGATGATTCCCATACATAGTATTTTTTCTTTTTTTTTAGGTGATCCTTAAGATTTTGTCCGGTTTTTTTTCTTTCTTAACCTGCCCTGAATCACAGGGAATAAAACAAAAATGATTCAGCCCCATCAGTTCAGCAGTTCTGGAGCATTAGCCTCGGCAAACTATTTTAAATATACGTATAGATATTAATATTCGCGTTCGCAACGCATCTGTGTTGTTTCTGATGCACCGACTTTGGAAATGTTCACAGGACGAGGAGCCAACTCGCTTCATCGTCTGCTGGGAGTGCGACTCCATCGTGTCCAAGGTGCTCAAGTTCCGGCAGCAGGCGTGCAGGGCGCAGAGGAGGCTCTCCAGCATGGCCGATGGACAGCACACCTTCGTGCTTATTGTAAATATTGTTCACTAGCTGCTGCTCGCGACTTCACCCGCGTGGAATACAGTTATCGCGTTCCCGCTTGAACAATTTTTTTTTTCGCTATAAAAAGCTAAATCATTCCTTAGGAGCTTGGGACAACTATCTCCATACCGAATTTCATGTAAATCGGTCGGGGGGGTTGAAGCGTGAAGAGGCAACAGACAGACACCGCGCTCCTACTAGTGGGCGCCAGGGTTTCATTGCACACGAGCTCTACAAGGGCTTCAGCTTCCTCTGATTCTATGCTAATTTTACTACTTACGTAGTAGGTACCTATCCTATTGCTTTTGTTATTTTGTTACAGCCTTCTGCGTCTGCAGCCATCTTGGAGTATCGCTCGCCAGTTCGTGTTGATGATGAAGAGACCTTACAGCCCTTACTGCGTATTGTACGATATGGTAAGGTTCTACAAATTCACAATTATATACTCACGCGGGGCTTCCAGCGCCATTTATTCAACGCTTTCGCTTTACGTAACGTCGGTTTTTTTTTATTTGTATTTTTGATGCCAGGCTGCTGGTGCTGAAGTGCCGAACATACTGGAGTTCGCGTTATCATTGCTTACAAAAATTACTTAAAACGATGTTTGTAAAAATTATGGAACTTTGCTGACGGCGGTGCGCTAGCGTTGTGAGGTGGTATGGTCCTAGTGGCTTAGGTTTAGGGTAGTAAGTAAACGTTTTCCTTTCTTTTTCGGGCGTGTATATGATGGTGTTGATGAATATGATGACAAAAGATAAATGATATGGTATTTACTAAATAATGGAAAATTGAAATTGTGCCCGACCACTATATTTGTCAAATGCTGATGCTACTTCATGACCTCTTTAGTGACAAATCAGTCAAATAAAAACACTTAACACTACGTACTTATACGTATACCTTACTTTAATAATATCATATGTTATTTATTTCTATATTCCCTCACGAACGCTGAAATTGATACATTATTTATATGTCACTAGCTTCTGCCCGCGACTTCGTCCGCATGGAATTAGGTTATAGCGTTCCCGCGGGAATTGAGCGTTAAACCTTCCTCTTGAAACACTCTATCTATTAAAAAAACCGCAACAAAATCCGTTGCGTAGTTTTAAAGATTTAAGCATACAAAGGGATATCGGGACAGAGAAAGCGACTTTGTTTTATACTATGTAGTGATTTTATTATTTTACTGACCAAACGATTCTTCCAGACGGTTCCACCACGAGCCAATCTCCACAACCACAACACGAGGGCGCTGCTCAGTCCTTACTGCAGGAGCTCTTGGAGGGCATCCAACGTAAGTATACCGTAATAAATGAAATGAATGAAATGAAATGAAATAATTTATTTGCTTAACATTGTGTGTTAGTTCAAATGTACAAGAGAGTATGTGTGTGTATCAACAATGCCAGTGTCTTATAAATAGCAGACATGCAAATGTTTAAAAATTTACATCAATGTGAATAAAAATATTATTACTTATAACTACTAAACTTCCTGAAGTTCCTAATACACTAAAGAGACAATGCAAAGTTGAAATACCAAATAAATAGGTAATAAATAAGTACAATACAAAACAAGTGGTATGTTTTAGAGCTGTTTCGCTTGTACCACAACCAAATATTACAGTAACAAAGAAGCAATAAAAAATACAATTTTCATATTAGTTAGCGGGCTGGTGGTTCATTTGAAACAGGACTTAAATTATAATACCTCTTGTTCAGTTCCTAACGTTGTTTCGTTTATTTTTCAGAGTGAACATACAAAAGCTCAAGTTGTCTCGACGTCTAGTTATGACGATTTTGGAAAGTGTTCATTAATTATTATTTAAATAATAGTTATTTGTTATGCAAGGCTGCAAAGTTGTTGTTTGCTGTGAGTGCGTGATTGAGACCCGAGTGAACGAAGGATTCTAGGGTTGAACCACGAGCGAAGCGAGTGGTTCAAATATAGAATCCTGAGTGTAACGAGGGTTTCAAGGCACGAGACAGCAAACGACTTTGCTGCTGAGCGCAACACAAAATTTTTCACCTCACGCGCGATTGTTCGGGAAGAAGACTTAGTTCGGCGTCACGTACAGTTTGTGCTAACTCTGGAGGAGTTAAATTCGTATCTTCATCGCTAGAATCGCTCATATTTTCTTTATTACTTCGTATAGGTATTCTAAATTACAAAACCAGCAATCAAAAACTTTTTCTTTTTTTTAATGTTTTTTTTTGTGATTTGGAACGCAACCTCCGGGGTTGCGTTCCAAATCACTCCTACTCGTACTTCAAGATTCAATTATTCATTGAATACAGTTAAAATATACACATATTTAAGTATTTTTGTGATAAAACATAGTCAAATAATGAAATACATCTGAAACGGTGTATTATTAATATAATTTTATTAATGATGATATTAAGTAAATTGAACCTTTATTTTAATAAAACTCTCACGACGAATTGCGTTTCAGAACGTATCGTTGTTTTTTTATTGTGACAGTGGCGTCATGCGTCGTTCGAATTTCAAAAACACTTTCCACGCTAGCGGATAAAAACAACTTTTGCGCTCGGATATCAAGCTGCAAAACGACCACTTTCGAGCCAGTGAGGTGAAAAAGATTTTTTTTATAAAGGTTTTGGGCCCATTCTATGATCGTTGAGTTCTGTATAGACTGAGTTGATTATTACTTAATAAGGGTATTTTAATTGTTGTGAACGTGGTCTTGTCACTTGGTAAATAATACTGATTGTACATTTGTAATAAACGTATCCCTTATAGTCAAAAGGATAAATCAATAGATCTTTGGTCGTAGTCATATAAAACATTAACTAGTATTACATAATAAGAGAGAGACCTTATAGAAGGCAGAAATCAATAGAGAAGCAGACTGAAAAAATCAACTGTGCTTCAATGACAGTCAAAACTACTTTGAAATAACATTGGAACTACACTCATGATTTTAAATATTCCAAACTAAAAGCCTGTTGCCTGCTGGCAAAAGTAATTCGAAGATGTGTGTGAAGTCCCCAAACCGCACTGTGCCCGCGTGGGGACTATAGATAGCCCGAACCCTCTCGTGGTGAGAGGAGGCCTGTGCCCAGCAGTGGGACGCAAATAGGCTGTAGTAGTAGTTAGTAGTAAACTAAAAGACGTTAAGTTGTTGGGTTTAAGACGTTTAACATCAAAGTTCTGTGATACCTAAGTTGTTTACTATGTTTTTGATGCGATATGCGATGATTGACCGCAGTTGTCAAATCTGAGTAGAAAGTCTTGGCTTTATTAATAGATTACTACTTCTACTACTTCTTCATCACGAGAGAGTTTAGGCTATAGTCCCCACGCGAGCCCAGTACGGATTGGGGACTTCACACACTTCTTTGAATTACTTCGTAGGTTTCCTTACGATGTTTTTCTTCACCAAAAAGCTCAGTGGTAAATTCAAATTGAATTTCGCACATAAGTAAACTTAGAGGTGCGAGCCGGAATGGAAACCCCGATCCACTGCATGAGAGGCGGTAGGTTGAACCATTTTGCCACCACGGCTTTCCATTTATAGATTGATATACCTTTATCCAATACTCCAACCTTAAACTGAAAAAAATACCTTTAACACTAGAATTTCACTGTATACATGTGTAAATGCTAAGGTTTACATTTGAAAAGTACCATGGGTAATTGCAAATACGTGCAACCTGCACGCATTTGAGGCATTTCTAAAGAATAGGATAGTGGTGTATATTGTAAGTTGGACATGTTTTAAGTCAACAGCTCATGGTAAATCGATGGTAAATTCACTTTATTTACGTACAAATATGTTTATCTCACTTCAAGAGTTTCTTCGTTTTTACTCGATAAAAAGTGTTCGGTAGATGTTTAAATACGTGTATATCGCTCTTTAGCGATAAGACCGCCTGTTGTCACCCTTCTTCTTTGTTAATTGTATTTACTTGTGTAATTGTTTTTTGGTGTTCAATAAAGTGTATTTGTATTGTATTGTATATAGGAAATAAAATAAAATAAAAATGCATTTTTGAAATTCCCTTTCAAGTTAAAGTTGTTATGGTATGTATTTGTTAATTAATATTGTTAACGCGTGTTTTTTTTCCGAAAATTTTATTTCATTTGTTATTCTTTTAATTATGTAAGTACTCTACCTACCATTCGTTGTAAGAAGTTATTAAGGTACCTATCCATAAATAAAAAGAAAATGTTGTGTTAATAATAAATGTGATATAAAATCAAATATAAGTATATGAACTTTTTCTTTAATTTACCTTCTCCTTTGTTTGCTTACTTATAATACTTTGATTTGTAAAGAGGTTCTTGTCCAAAAATTACGCTTTATTTACTACCTTTTTTTGCACAACAAATCTCATACAATCATGTGAAATGGAAAGAAAAATGTAGGGGAACATGAAACGTTTCGTTTGCAACACACTATGAGTGCGTCGCTATTGAACTTGGCCTTGTGCACTGCAGTGTGCCATGGTGAAAAATAAAGTACTACTACCGACCGCTAGATGGCGCCGTAGCAAAATAACTTTGAAATCGGTTATTTTAGTAATAGTTCATTGATTACACTTAAAATTTAAAACTAGAGGTCATAAGTAAATTAATTTCACTTGTTCTAACAGACAAATATTTAAGTTTATCGTATTGAATATCTGTCTTGCAAGTTTTCTGAATCTTGGAATAACTAAACGCAATGTTTTCATATTCTTTTTTGACGTGAGAATTGTACATAGCTGTCAAATCAAAATGATAGTTTCTTACGTGTGGGTTTGAAAATGTTTGGAAAGAAAATGTTCAATAAGAATATTCCTTCTTCTCTTCGGTTCTATAACTAATGTGATATTGAAGGTCGTAGAATATGGAGGATTACCCCGAATTGGCTTTGAAAAAGTTGTGTTGCACATGTTTAAGTAGTGATAGAAAATTGGTTCAACTCTGTCGATTGTACGATGGAGTTAATAATCTATATTCCCTTCTCTCCTACGACTCTGAAGCCTATCGGGTAAGCTACGTTACGACTTAAATACAAATAATTATTCTGGTATGTTAAATTAAAAGCACCCAGGTTCATATCAGAAACTAATGAGAAAATTCTATGCAAGATGTTTTTTTTTTTAATATCTTGCGATGCTTGGCAATCTGTTTTTTTTAAACAATAATCCAATTTGTTGGCAGATGTAAGATAGTAAAAGGAAATGTTTAAAAAATAAAGAAGTATTACTGAGTACCCTACATATTAAGCCTGTTATTTGTTTATTAGTGGATAATCTAATCTGTATCTATAACAAATTTCACCAAAATCCATTCTTCATCACAGTTTTTTTTAATTGGAGGTAATCAGTATGAATGAATTAAATATATATATACTTTTAATAAATAAAAAGTAACTTAAGTAGTATTTATAGATAAACATAATATTTACAAAAATAAACTATAAAAAAACACCTTCCAAAAGAAAAAAAAACATTCTTGACATTACCAAGCATTCTTCAATAATTTGTACTAACTTTTATTCGTTTTATTGAACACTAGGAGGGCTTTTACAAGGAGGCGACGAGTCTCCACGTCTGCTGGGAATGCGAGGCGATGCTCCATCGGTTCACTAGGTTCCGACAGCAGGCGTGCATGGCACAGCGCCGGCTGACTTGCATCGCGGAGGGCAGGGAAGAAGTTAGTGAACTGTGACTATTAAATTCTTGTAGTTGAGTGGTAGAGTCTGAATTGCTATAAAGAATTGGTCCGTCCAAGCAATCCCTCTAACCACCTTATGCAAACAGACATATCAATATCAACATTAATTTAGTGAACTTAGTTAAACTGTTGTAGTTGAATTGCTGCCATAGATTAGTTAGAGTGGTTGCTATGAAGAATTGGTCTCTCCAATCAAACCATCTAACCACCTTACTCAATTAGAGAGATAAATATCAATTAATTTAGTGAAGTATTTAAACTATTGTAGTTTAATTTACAACCATATACCAGTAACTTAGAGTGATCACTATGAAGAATTGGTCCCTCCACTCAAACTATCTAACTAACCACCTTACTCAAATGGAGATTATGAATGTTAACATTATTATTTTTCTTAACTAAATGGGGTCTTTTTGGCTCTCTAGGACTTCAGAAGTAGTTTCAATACAAAAACTAGTTGAAAATCCATTTCTAATTCATCCACTTAACCGGTAATGTTGCATTTTCTAGATCAAAACACTTACGACCTGCTTTTCCCGCCTCCTTCACTTCCATAAGATAGCGTATGATGCCACAATCGTATCCGACAGCATAGACAATTTTATAGACTGCGGACCTGATGTGGACGGTATAAAAGTAGAAAATGATGACATGGATGATGTACCATTATCGGAACTACATAACAACTGTATACGGAATGATAATAACAAAAGTTCCATAGAAACCAATGACTATAAATGCGAAAAAGTGGTAAAGAAGATAAAATACAAAAGTAAATTAAAAACTAAAAAGGAAATTGAGTCTGCAGCCATTGAAAATAAGGGTTATTTTATATCTTCACAAATTACTGAAGAAGAGATGCTACAGAGTAGAGAGAAAAGAAGAAAGGATTCAGCTTTTATTAATGCTTCGTTTAAATGTAAATATTGTGTGGAATTTTTTAAAAGCCATGTCGCTTATAGCAAGCATGTGGGGGCTTTTCATCTGCAGGTAAGATGTAATATTAATATTCAGTATATTTATTTTTTAGATTTAATATTTTTGATCATTTGATATTTGCTTGTATGGTGTGGTATGGTTTGTAACATCGAATTTGACGCTTATTTCGGGCGTACGCTGATTTGTATGAAGGTTGCCATTCTAGGTTTACCTCACTTTTTCTATGGTATTAGTATGGATTTATAACCATACTATCTTCTGCCCGCGACTTCGTCCGCATGGAATTCGGTTATCGCGCTCCCGCTGGAACTATGCGTTTTTCCGGGATGAAAAGTAGCCTATGTCTTTTCCCAGGACCTCACCTATCTCCATGCCAAATTCATCTTAATCGGTCCAGCGGTTGAAGCGTGAAGGTGTAACAGACAGACAGACAGACAGAGTTACTTTCGCATTTATAATATTAACTAGCTTCTGCCCGCGACTTCGCCCGCGTGGAATTCGGTTATCGCGTTCCCGAGGGAACTATGCGCTTTTCCGGGATAAAAAGTAGCCTATGTCCTTTCCCGGGACCCCAAATATCTCCATGGCAAATTTCATCTCAATCGGTCCAGCGGTTGAAGCGTGAAGAGGTAACAGACAGACAGAATTACTTTCGCATTTATAATATTATAATATGGATAGATAATGGATGTACCACCCTTAAGTAGCTGTGGTGACCTAGTGGTTCGACCTACCGCCTCTCATGCAGAGGGTCGCGGGTTAGATCCCGGCTCGCACCTCTAAGTTTACTTACGTGCGAAATTCAATTTGAATTTACCACTGAGATTTCGGTGAAGGAAAACATCGTAAGAAACCTGTACGCATCTGCGAAGTCATTCAAAGATGTGTGTGAACTCCCCAATCCGCACTGGGCCCGCGTGGGGACTATAGCCCAAACCCTCTTGTGATGAGAAGAGGCCTGTGCCCAGCAGTGGGACGCAAATAGGCTGTAGTTATTAGTAGTAGTAGTACCACCCTATATTTATACCATTTTCACATTAATTTTAACCATTTATTAACCAGGATGGCAATGATTCCCAGTGTACTATATGCCATTCATACATACCTGAGAGTGATATGGCCGCTCACAAGTCCGACCACTATTCTAGAATAAAGTGCCTAGTTTGCGAGCAAGAAGTATATGGTATCAAGCAAATTTGGAAACATTTGAAAGAAGAGCATGGTATTAGAAGTGTTTCTGACAGAAGGAAAATGGTATGTGTTTTGTGAATATCCGTAGATATTGAAAATTAGCTTCTGCCCGCGACTTACTTCAGAGTGTTCTCGCGGGAACTATGCGTATTTCGGGAACAAGATTAGCCTTTATTTTGACCCGTGTAATAAGCAATTTGATGGCAATCTGTCTGACTAGTTCTTCCGGAGTATACACTCGTGCGACATACGAAGCCGGGCGGGCGGAGCTAGTTAGTTATACAACGAAGTTAAGAGGGTTTATCCCGAAAGTTGGCAACGTCGCATATAGCTGTCAAATGCTTCGCTGTTTTTATTTATTTCTCAATATTACTGAATTAAAAAACAAGTTATCATTCTATGGTTGAATGACGCGTCTCGTTTTATATTTGTTGGTTAAGCATTCAAATGATAAGATTATATTAAAATGCATGGAAAATGCGATGGAAAGTTTTCAAAAGATAGTACTTCCGTAATCCTAAAAATTTCGTGTCCCTATGATAATTGTTGCAATCCATACTTAATGTTTTGTTTTATTCAACTATATAGCGATAATTCATGCTTTCATTTAGTAATATTCAGAAATTAATGAAAACAGCGAAATATGTGACAGCTATTTGCGACGTTGCCAACTTTCGGAGTAAACCCTCTTAAATTGATGAAACAACATTTCATTGACAGAAGAAAAGGAAACAAATAGTCCCGGGATATACCGATCAGCCCACAACGTATGGCTATCCCTGTGCGGAGTGCAATAAATATTTCAAGTGAGTTCTACTCATAGGCATCCGCGCGGAACTTGAGCGGTGACCTTCGATGCGCGGAAGTCAAAAATAAGGCCTCATCGGCCTCTAGGAGCGGGCCGCGGCGGGCGCTGCGCCGTGCGCGCACGCTTATTGGCCCTTCAGTCGTAAACATGCGCGGAAATACCCTCTACTTTTGCTCACCGCTCAAGTTACGTGGCGCGACCTGTATCTATGTTTTAATATATCCAAAGCGATTTTTTTTTGTAGCTTTGCATACTACTTAGATAAATATTTTATAGTATAACTAGCTGACCCAGCGGACTTCGTACCGCCTTAGTTTTTTTTTGGGTGGGTATGAAAAATAGCTTACGTCCTATTCTCAGGCCTACTGAACATACGCACCAAATTTCATAAGAATCGGTCGAGCCGTAGACAATTTCGCACGTTTATCAAACGACATTTTTTAACACAGTTGCGAAAAAAAAAGAAATAAATGAACACGGTGAAGCTCAAAAAACTTTACGCACTAGTTCGTAAAAAACAACTTCAGGCACGTTTACTAGCTGTCACAAAACAAAAAGCGCTCGTTCGGAAATGACAAACCTTTGGTACGTTAAGGTATCGAAATGTTTACTTTTTCAGTAACTGTATTAAAAACGTTTTTTATTATTATTATTTTCTAAACAGATTTGAAATGTAAATTTGAATTATTTACCAGTAACAGGAACCAGAGATGGAAGCACGTCCAGAGACACCACAGGGAGGGCTACCGGTGCGCCGCCTGCGGGAAACGGTTCGCGTTCAAAAACAACCTCACCCGACACGAACTGTGAGTCGATATTTCTATAGCTCATTACTTCAGATGGTGGAGCTATTCCCATTGGATAGATTGATGACCAGGCGACATTGATCTATTTATTACAAGTATGGATTCACAATCAGCTGAAGAAAATGGCCCCACAAAAGTGGCGCCCGAACAACTTGAGCATGCCTCTTGCGCTCAGACGTATTTTCTAATGTAAGTTTGTTCCGTGTATTTTGTTTAATATTTATGTATTTTTAAGTATTTTAGTTATTTTTAAACATATTTAATATTTGTTTTGGTTTTATACATACTTTTATTTTGTGAAAATATTCACTTTATGTGTTAAAATGTTGTTTAAATTCATTTGGTTTACTAAAATCGGGAACATATTAAACACCATAAGTCCCGGAATCCCGAGGCATATCCATATGTATTAACATAATGTTGGCGGTCATTCACCCCGTGTTGTGTCGTAAAATCCGGTCGCGCTCTTTACCCAATGCCTTTGGCCTAGTCTATGTAGAAACAGAGGACGTCTTTCGACTGAAATGATGATGATGATGATGATGATGATGATGATGATGATGACGATGACGATGACGATGCCGATGACGATGACGATGATGATGACGATGACGATGATGACGGTGACGATGACGACGACGATGATGATGATGATGAATTAAATCTCCATTGCCCAGCGCCCACAAAGCGACGCCGCCGCGCGAGCAATGCCCGACCTGCCACAAGCTAATCCGAGTGGATCTCCTGAAGTCCCACTCCAAAATCCACTCGCAACGAGCCAGGCACACCTGCGTCGAGTGCGCGAAAACCTTCGTCAGTCAAGCCTCCTATGAATACCATCTCAAATATACGCAGGCGCACGCCAAAAAGGATATATTGAAGTAAGTAGAAAGTTTTTTCGGTGAAGGAAAACATCGCGAGGAAACCTGCACGCATCTGCGATATAATTCAAAGATGTGGCAGCGACATCCTATTATCGCATTTAACACTTATTACAGGCGTACGCTGATTTGTAAGAAGGTTGTCTTTCTTGGTTTACCTTACTTCTTCTATATTAATCCATACTAATCCATATTATCCATATCCATATTAATCCATATTTAATATTATAAATGCGAAAGTAACTCTGTTTGTCTGTCTGTCTGTCTGTTACCTCTTCACGCTTCAACCGCTGAACCGATTGAGATGAAATTTGGCATGGAGATAGTTGGGGTCCCGGGAAAGGACACAGGCTACTTTTCATCCCGGAAAATGCATAGTTCCCGCGGGAGCGCTATAACCGAATTCCACGCGGGCGAAGTCGCGGGCAAAAGCTAGTTAATATTATAAATGCGAATGTAACTCTGTCTGTCTATTACCTCTTCACGCTTCAACCGCTGAACCGATTGAGATGAAATTTGGCACGGAGATAGTTGGGGTCCCGGGAAAGGAAATAGGCTACTTTTTATCCCGGAAAAACGCATAGTTCCCGCGGGAACGCGATAACCGAATTCCACGCGGGCGAAATCGCGGGCAGAAGCTAGTAGTATTATGAATGTGAAAATAACTCTGTCTCTCAGCCTGTCTGTCTGTCTGGCACCTCTTCACGCTCAAACCGCTTTATTCTTGTTTTCATTCAGTAATATTCAGAAATTAATTAAAACAGTGAAATATTTGACAGCGGCGTTGCCAACTTTCGGAATTAGCCCTCCTAAATAAAAGTAGATTCACCCTTCAGTGATATCTTTAAAATAAGAAATAATCCCGTTGACGAAATTACCCCAAGTGATCTGTAGAGATAATCTACTATTACGTCACACCAGGCCGAAAAGCGGGATTTACCGCCCTTGGGCTCTACGAAAAATCCCTCTTCACGGCCAGGTGGTGACGTAAAATCGTATACTAACCACGGGCGGTCGTAAAGAAATCCTCAGACCGCTGGAATATAGCCCTCGCCTCCGGCTCGGGCCTAAATTACCCGCGATCTGAGACTTTCTTTACGGTCAAGTAAAGGTGTGTAATGTACTATAGGAAGTCCCTCACCTCCACAATTCAAAACGCTGCAAAGTACTTAAAAAGCACCACCAACACTCGCAACACATGTTTGACGGCTCAGCACGCACACATGCGTTGAGAGTGTTGGTGGTGCTTTTTAAATACTTTCCAAATACATTGAAGCGTTTTGAGTTGTAGAGGCGTGGGACTTCCTATCGTAGACTCATCATCATCATCATTTCAGCCGAAAGACGTCCACTTGTGGACATAGGCCTCCCCCAAGGCTCGCCACTCAGACCGGTCCTGTGCTACTTGCTTCCACCGGTTTCCCGCGACCTTCACGAGGTCGTCGCTCCATCTTGTTGGAGGCCTACCGACAGCTCGTCTCCCGGTTCGCGGGCGCCACTCCAGAACTTTCTTGCCCCATCGGCCATCAGTCCTGCGAGCAATGTGCCCCGCCCATTGCCACTTAAGGATCGCAATTCTTCGGGCTATGTCGGTGACCCTAGTTCTACTGCGGATATCCTCATTTCTGATTCTATCACGCAGAGAAACCCCGAGCATAGCCCTCTGAGTGACTTTGAGCCTTCTTATGAGGCCCATCGTAAGCGCCCACGTCTCGGAACCATAACCACACACATCGTAGACTATCTCTACATATTTTCGTGCAGGTATAAATGTACCGTTTGCGAGAAGGGCTATCGTTCCCGCGCCGAGTTGCGGGATCACGTCAACTACCAGCACATTGGGCAGACGCAGCACAAGTGCCCCGTCTGCGGGAAGGTAAACTATAGGTCCTCAACTTCGTGCCCGACCGTCCCTGAGGACCAGGGCGAACAGGGCCTATAAAAGCACGATTTCGATTACAATGGGGGCTATCGCGTGTGAATTTGCCACTAGAGGCGCTAGTGTCGCGTGAGGTCCAATAACATTCACTTTTCACTGGTTTTGGCGGGCTTCGTCATATAAAATATAATTTCTTTAATTTACCCGTTGAAAAGTGATCTCCTTCGTGTAATTATCGCAAAATTTGGATTATTTGGCGATGAATGTGAACGCTTTGAATTAAAATGAAAAAAGTCCGAACAAAACGGAACTGCACAACATTGCGGCATAGCTACTCGATATGATGATATTTATTTATAATTAATAAACTTAATGAGATTCAAGATTTAAAACTTTGTTTCGGCGCCGATCTTATAAACTCTTCTTTGACAACTATACTATACCTCTGGACCTTAGTCAACAGTGGCGCCAACTGGTGAGCAAAGAAACGATAGTCCCCATTTGAATGAAGTGCGAGGACGTCTGTGTGCGTACGAGGGCGTCTGTACACTTGTAAATGTGTGTGTACCAGTACGCGGGCCAACGATCCACTCTCCATCTCCCGATGAAACAAATGACGGTAAGGGCGAGTTGGGCGCGAGTTGCGCGCCGGCTAGATTCAGGCGGGTGATTCCGTGGCCATTCTGTATGTAGTACTATTAAATATTCTGTGCCTGACGTGCGACAGACGTTGGGGGGCGGGACGACAGCGGGGATGGCGAGGGTGGTGGGGAGCGTTGCACTTAAAAAAAAAAATTGTTTATTGGTTACGTTTCAAATATCAGTGAGTAAGGTAGAGATCTCCCATTAAGTATGACAATACTTGTGGCGGGAGATCTCGCTCTTCCAATGACGGAGTAGTAATTAGTTACATAACCACTAAAATTAGATGTAAAATGCTTATATTCTAATTTACAATAAAAAATCTTGTTTATATATATTGGGTGTGTGTGAATGAATGTGTGTGTGTGTGTGTGTGTGTGATTACGTGTGTGTATGTGTGCATATGTGGCTAATATATCTTATTTCTTAACATACTAATGTGTGGTTCCACAAATTGCTTGGTTTTATTATACATGTTTATTACTAATATTACTTATCTTACAGTACACAATATTTCTTCCGTTTCTTCGTAGTTTAAGTACAATAACCATTGACTTATTTTACTTTTAACTTCAAATAGTTTCAAATAGTTTCACTATACCTATACACACTGGCCGGCGACAAAAAAATTGCAAAAATAACTGCATATGATCGACTCTATGAACATAGAATTAAAAAAAAGACACTTGACAATTATTTTCTGTCAAATCGAACTTAGTCAAACGAAATGACTAAAGAGATGGGGAGAGTTAGATGTTCATGTGTCATTCATGATATTCCCCTACGCCACCGTTCCGTTGTGCTGTTTCTCGGGCGTGCGCTTGGCTAAGCTGTGCTGCCCTGCCGCCCAATCGTTTCACAGCCCCAGGGAGGGTCGGGCACGAAGTTGACAAGCTATAAATGGTATAAAAACAAACATGTATGTTTGACATGGATGTTTAGTATTTATATATGTATGTATTTCTCTATAAAAGTATTTATATCATTGTCCAGCGCCCATAATACAAGCTTTGCTTAGTTTGGGGCTAGGTCAATAGGGATGACGACAACAGGGTGAAGAAATCGAAATTCTAATTAGTCCGTCAGTCAGGTAATAAAAAAATATTAAACACATATTTTTTGTTTTATCAAATAACAAAGAATGACTAAGATTAAACGCATTAAAGTTGGAGAGTGGGGGCTAGCTACGTCACCGTTAGGTATAAATCGTACCTCACCGTGACGTCACGCGACTTTTCAACTCAATATATATCTCCGTATACTTCGTCCGCGTGGAGTTTGGTTGTCGCGTTCCTACGGGACTCCAACTATCTTTGTATCAAATTGCATCAAAATCGGTTCAGTAGGTTTAGTGTTTTATTATTATTATTATGCATGTTAGTGTATATTTAAATATAGTGATTAAGTATTTCAGAATCTGTGAGGTACGCAGTATACAGCAGGTTTTTATAATGTAAGAGTGTACTATTCGCCAACAAACTGTTATGCAGTTTGGCGAAAATCTAAAATGTATTTACCGTGTATATTATTTCTGATAAATAAAAAATAAATAAAAAAAAATATATGTTTGATTACGCGAAAAAAGAAAAAATACGCGTCCAATACTTTTCAATAATCTTCCTGATAGACTAAGGAAAAAAAAGTTGTCGTCATCCCTATTTGTGTGAAAAGTCCCAAGGTATTATTATCACCATAAACTATCTCCATATCAAATTTCAACCAAATCGGTCCCTGTCGTTTCGACGTGAAGGAAGGACACAAGTAGGTTAAAATTGGGGCTTCCAGATCACACAAGATCTGGGCGCCCCAATTTCAACCTTTCATCTATTTATCTATTCATTTGAATGAATGCATATATTCAGTTTTCATCTATTAATTCCTCTATACTCGTAAACCTCATAATCCATCTATTCACTGAAATCAATCGATATATTCAGTTTTCATCTATAATTATTCTTCTATTGTTTTAGTAGTGTTGTGTCATAAATTCTCCTATTCAATTAATTGATGTATTGATATGGATTATGGTTTTAATATAGTAACTAATTTTTATTTCATTACTCATTCAAACTCCTAGCTGTATAAACCTCAGTGTTATGATGATTGTAACGCAAGGCACCACGCCTATACTTTAACAGTAGTACTTACTCGATATTAGGTTGCTATTAAAATAGATAAACAGAAAAACATATATTTATTAAAAGCTTTATTTATAAAAATTATAAGCAGGTATAAGCAAAACATACAAATATTTTAGAATTAAGTTCTGTTATCAAGGTGATCTTGAATTTTGCCTATAACCCCCATAGTGCTTGAGTAGATCTCATCGAACATTATCCCTTTCACCACATATTGGACGCACACATCTGCCTCACACTCACACATCGAATTAGGGAAGTTTTCAGCGTCGTAAACTTCTATTCTTATGAGTTTAGTTCCACGCTTTACTGGTTTTTTTATGTAGGAAAACACTAGTTGTTCAGTTCTTGACCTCCTGCGACAAGCTGCAGCATCTAGTCCCAGAGTTTTGGAGGCCGACCTTCGGTTAATAGGAGGGTCAACGGGCACGAAGTTGAAGAGGTCTTCATTATCCTACAAAAATAAACATTTGAATCAATCTACTAATCGGAAATCAAAATAGACAACATTTGTTATTGTTAGAAATATTGAATTAGATAACATGATTGTTTATTTTTAGGTTTATGTGATTAAATAAAGCACTTACCGACATTTTCCAATCACGTAGCACTGTGCACACACCGACGACAGATTTTGAAAAGCAATAATTCCTTTGATTTCACTAAATATATAATTTTAGAAACCATGTCATTAAGGTTGTTAATTGCAGTAGTTAAGTACCTGCCCAGTGATTAATCTCAGATTTGCTGAACAGGCATTGATACCATTTTCAGACGCGACGGACTTCAATCCGCAAACAGCTTAGACGGCATTTTGTCTATATTGATCGCTTGCTTTCCAAAGCTCGTAACTGAATCATTTTAATATCGAAAAAACAGCTTTATACTTATATCGAATAAAGTACTTTATGAGTTGATAATTTAAAGAAATTCTGAGGTTGTGTAAGTATATGCATCGATATTGTTTCGTTCGACTTATTTGGAAAAGTGCATGAAAATACGAACGTATTTAAGCCCTGGAAGGTGGAGGGATTATCACAGTTCGATTCCGGGACCCCATAAGTGAACTCACTGACCCAGTGTACTATCTACAGAACCAGGAAAAAAAAAATGTAAGTAAATTCATCTGTACGCTAATTTTTTATATAAGTAATATTTTAATGTCCATCTATTAATTATAACAGTATTGTTTTGTTAATCAGTCTTTATTCTTAAATTCTCTGATACGACTCGCTAGCATACACTTGAATGATCACAATTATGTATTTTCTATTTAATTCGATGTATGCAACAGAATAGTAACATTATTAAAATGATAAATATATTAATTTAACTGATTATTTGAGAGATGGAGAACCTATTTATTGAAAGTTTTTTTTTTTTTCTGAAAAGTTCCCCTCAACATTCTTGATGTAAACATAAGCTGTTATTATGGTTAGGAATAATGTTTTTTTTTTTTTTTGTTAATAGGTCCAAGAAAACCGAATCTCGCCGACACTCTGAATCATCCAGCATCGATTCAGATACCAATGCGAAGCTTTACCCGACTGAAGAAAGAAAGAAACAACCAACATCGCACTCCTCGAAGTCTAAGAAATCGAAGCTGCGTATCGCACCAGTGAACCCTCCAAGCAAGCTATCAGCGCATGAATTATTTGGGACTGATAGTGAAGACGAAGATCAGACACCCCACGGTAATATTCCCAGATTACACTTATCCTATTTTATTATTAAACTACCTAGAGCCTATTATCGTCAGATTCGTGAATCCAACATGGGAGAGTATTATGTTGTATTACATGTTTATAACTCTCATACGATAGAATCACCCCAAAAGAAAAATAAACAACCTCGAGGAGATTTAATAATAAGAAACATAACAAACTGCGCTACTGATGCTTGGTGCCATCTTATGAACTTCTCAAATGCATCAAGAAAACTGATTCATAGCATATTATTTATGAAATATTTTCTTGTTGAAGACATCAAGAAAAAGAAGAACGAGATGAAACGTGCAACTCCATCTGCATGCAGCAGCGAGCCTGAGCACAAGAGGAGCAAGCTTCAGGAGCGTCACTCCAGCACTGGCGGCGCAAAGCTCTCAGCCCGAGATGTGTTCGGGACCGACAGTGATGACGAGGGGATCGACAGCCGCGCCGGTCAAAGTAATAGGCCCCCCATTGTATCTTATTACTCTAAACGATTAGCCAATGGTCTGGCGAGACAGACCAACCCTACGAAAGATGGCTCACACTTCATCGAGCTTAAAATATATAGATGTGACGAAATCAGTCGCGTGCAGCCGATGAATAGATGGCGGCATGCGATCATAACTATAAAAAACAAAACAGACGATGGTACAGATGCCTGGCATCATCTATCGAATTTTATTAAGGCAACACGGCGGGAGTTTAAAGACTGCCGACCTGAAATTATCAGCAGTAATTCTTATTAGGAATTGTTTACATTATATTGCACCTACTTAATGTCAGTAGTTATATTACTCGCATACATCTATCCAATTCATTATATCCATTATGTTATTATGTATTCATTAGGTATTAAAATGTTTTACTAATTATGTTTTTTCTCTTATTATTTCACAGTTTCACCACCCTCATGCTACAAAAATGATTATACTGAATTAATGAAATGTGAAATGTGTAAAATTGATGTCCCTCAATATGAATATAAATATCATTTGAGGACCAACTTGCACAAGTCGAATTGTTTACGAAGTACAGAATTTGATAACATTGATATTGTTGAGACTGCATTCCGAAATCGAATAGTAACATATCGTTTAAACTCTACCCATGATTGTCATATGCCCGAAGAATTTATATCTAGTAATAAGAATAGTCTCTTTAAATTATTGAATAGAGCGCTGAAATCTCATTTATGTATTAAAGTGAACTTTGAGTTATTTGCTTACTTCATGTTACCGAAATCAAGTGAGCGGCAACTGAAATCTTTTAATACGAAATACGAAATAATTTATAAAAGCAGTAATTTAAGAAAATTATTATCAAATCTAATAAGCATTTTTAAAACTAAGTTTGAAGAATTCGAGCAACGTGAATCAGGCTGGACATTCATATCAATGAGTCACTTAGAAATAAATGTAAACAAATATTGTCCGATGAGAGGCGGTACTTATATGGATTTGCCACCGGTAGTTAAAAAGTCGAGAAGTTGTATTAATTTAAAGAACAAAGATAATCATTGCTTTCTATGGTCGGTTATTGCAGGTTTATTTCCAGCAAAGTCTAATGTTTCTAGAATAAACTCATACCCACACTATTCAACCATTCTGGATACAGAAGGAATGTCGTTTCCACCGTCAATTGCAGATATAAAATTATTCGAAAAACTAAATTCTGACATAAGTATTAATATCTATGGTTTGGATAAAAATTCGCGGATAACAGGTCCGTTGTACTTAACGAAAAAACGACAAATTGATCACATAAATTTACTTTACATAGAACGCGATGGTATTGGACACTATTGTTTGATTAAAGATATGGTGCGTTTAGTAAGACGTCAGGTGACACATCATAAAGGCAAATTGCATTTATGCGAGAGGTGTCTACAGTTTTTTAATAATGAACTGAAATATAGGTCTCATAACTGTGGAGGTATTTTAACTATATTACCAGAAAAAAATACCACATTAAAATTTAAGAACTATGAGAGACAACAAAAAATAAATTTTATAATTTACGCTGATTTCGAATGTTTATTGATAAATCATAGCCAAAAATGCTCAGACAATACTCAATTATTGAAATTACACGAACCATCATGCTTCGGATATTACATTTGTTGTTCTCACGACACTACACTTAATAAATATGTCACATATAGAGGAAAAGATTGTGTGGAAGTTTTTATTAAAAGATTAATAAAAGACGCTGCCCGTATACATAAAATACTGTTAAAGAAAAACCCAATGACTGTTTTAACGAGTGACCAGGAGTTGCAATATCAAAAGGCTACTGAATGTCATATCTGTAAACAAGTATTATTTGATGACAAGGTTCGTGACCACGACCACGTAACTTCAGAATACAGAGGTGCATCTCACTCCCACTGCAATTTAATGTACCGAGTGTGTCCTTTTATTCCTATTGTGATACATAATCTTGCTGGTTACGATTCCCATTTATTTATTAATGAACTTGCTAAGTATGAAGGATCTATTAAAATAATACCCAAGTCGAAAGAAAGCTACCTCTCCATAACTAAGGTGATGGAATATAAGAAAGGTGTTAGACCAATCGAAATTAAATTCATAGATTCATATCAATTTTTAAGCTCTAGCATTGATATGATAAGTAAAAGCTTATCTGATGATGATTTTAATTACTTATCACATGAATTTGGAGATAAGTGTGAACTTGACTTACTTCGTAAAAAAGGTGTATATCCCTATGATTATATGGACTCTTGGTCGAAATTTAATGAAACACAGCTACCGAAAAAATCATGCTTTTATAATACTCTAAATAAGGAGGGTATAAGCGATGAACAGTTTGAATTTGCAAACTCTGTATGGAATCATTTCAATATAAAAACGCTCGGTGATTATACAGATTTATATTTAAAATGTGATGTATTGCTATTATGTGACATATTTGAGAAATTTAGGTCAACCAGTCTATTTTACTACAAACTCGATCCGGCATACTACATAACATCACCGAGTTTAAGTTGGGATGCTATGCTTCTGCATACTAAAGTTGAGCTTGAATTAATAAGCGATATAGAGATATATCAAATGCTGGAAAAGGGAATACGCGGAGGTCTTGCACAATGCTCTTTGCGACATGCCGTGGCCTCGAATAAATATCTACCAAATTTTGATAAAATGAAGCCATCATCTTATCTAATTTATTTGGATTGCAATAATTTGTATGGCCATGCTATGACAAGGAAATATCCAATCTCAGATTTCAAATTTCTGCCCCCTCGTGAAATAGAAACTTTCGATGTGATAAACATGTCTGATGACAGTGAGTATGGGTTTATTCTTGAAGTTGACTTGCACTACCCTGATCACTTACATGATGCACATAGTGATCTACCCTTTGCGATGGAAAAATTTAAACCCCCTGGGAGTAAATGTGAAAAATTAATCGCAAATCTGTATGATAAATTTAACTATGTAATTCACTATGTACATTTAAAAGAATGCTTGAAAAATGGTCTTCAATTAATGAAAATACATAAAGTACTTAGCTTCAGACAAGAAAATTATTTAAAAAAATATATCGATCTTAATACATCATTACGACAATCATCTACAACAGCATTTGAAAAAGACTTCTTTAAGCTACTTAATAACTCAATTTTCGGCAAAACTATTGAAAACAAGCGTAAACAAGTAGATGTCAAACTTGCTACCACATGGAATGATACTAGAAACACCACAAATAAATATCTTTCCGCAGAAAAATTGATTACAAGACCCAATTTGAAAAATATAACAGTTTTTTCCGAAAACTTCGTTGCTATTCAGCTAAATCATGAGAAGGTGGTTTTAGATAGACCTATTTATATTGGCTTTTCAGTTCTGGAATACGCAAAACAACACATGTATAAATTTCACTATGATTATATTAAAAAACAATATAAAGATTGCGCACATCTTTGTTATACTGATACAGACAGCTTACTATATTTAATTTATACTGATGATTTTTATAAGGATATGTGTCACAACTTGCATCAATTTGATACTAGCAACTTCGCAGTGGAAAATATTTATAACATAAATAGGACTAATGAAAAAGTGCCGGGACTGTTTAAGGATGAAATGGGGGGTGACGTAATTAATGAATTTACGGGATTACGGGCAAAGCTTTATTGTATAAATAGTACCAAAAGCAAAATAAAAAAAGCAAAAGGTATTAGTAAATCTGTTACTAAACATTTAGACATGAAGAATTATAATGATGCTCTATATCAGGGTAAAAATGCAAACCTTAAATGCAGGATGAATTTAATAAGATCGATAAAACATGTATTGTACACACAACAGGTAAAGAAACAGATTTTTAGTAGAGATGATGATAAAAGACAAGTCCTCAAAGACCAAATTCACACATTGCCCTGGGGACATTGTGATACTATATTTTAAGTACCTAATATATTATATTTAGTAATCTAACTCTAAAATGTATCTAAAGTAGAAAAGTATAATAAGTATAGTGAATTTGAATTATTGTAAGTACCCTCCTGAATAAAGAATGATTATAAAAACTGTTTGAATTCTGATTACTATCTTCATATCTACATTATATCCTATTACTCATCTATATAAAGCATTTCAGTGCTTATCAACATCATAATCATCATGAAGTTCATCAGGCATAGTCAAACTCTTGAAGTGAATGATATAAAAGTAGAACGACACACTCCAAATGTGAAACATAGTACTTTATTTCCTAACACAATTCGCTGCATAATATGTGGACCGTCTAACTGTGGTAAAACTAATATTATGCTCAATTTATTATTACATGAAAATGGTTTAAAGTTCAAACACATTTATCTGTATTCAAAGACAGCCTTTCAACCGAAGTATCGCTACCTCCAGCTCATTATGAAGAAGATTCCTAATGCAAATTTTTTCATATTTAACGATAATAATGAAGTTATTCATCCGAATGATGCCTTAACAAATTCTATTATGATTTTTGATGATGTTGCTTGTGAAAATCAACTAAATATTAGGAATTATTTTACTATGGGGAGACATAGACAGATAGACTGTTTTTATTTATCTCAAACTTATTCAAAAATACCAAAACAATTAGTACGAGATAATACCAATCTGATGATTATCTTTAAACAAGATGATGTTAACTTGAAGCACATCTACAATGAGCATGTTAATATGGATATAGACTGGATTAAATTCAGAGAGCTTTGCTCTACTATATGGCAAGATAAATACGGCTTTCTATTAATAAATAAAGACTGTTCGTTAAATAGAGGGAGATATAGACAAGGGTTTGATACATTCATTTACTTCTAAGTCTCCCATATATAACCCTTATTCCTACAAAATGTGTATCATTCGAAGTTAAGTGTCTGTATAAAACAGTGACCAAGCATATTTTCTGTTTAGAATGGAGATTGATTTAAAAAGTCAACTGATAAAATCAATTAATAGTATTAAGAAAAAAATTAAATTAATAAAAAATGAGGACGACGCAGCCGATCTAAAATACAAAAAAGTTTTTAGACCAATCACCGATCCTTTAGAAACGTTAATTAAAATTAATGGACCGATTCCCCCGGCTTTTGATATGACATCGAAAACCTATAGCGATGGTGTAGGTAAAGATTTAAACTCCTCTTTGCAATACGAAAATTTTAAAGACTTAGTAAATACCAATTCCAGTGAACACTCTGAATATGAAAATGCGGATGAAGATGTTAAAATGTCGCATGACTCGTCTAATGATACGCTTTTATCTCTACAAAAAGAAGATTTGATAGATTTATATGACGATATTAGCATACCTTTTGGGATTCGTAATAAAAATAATAAGCTTATGATAGGAAATACTAACGTAACTTTATCCCAACAAAATAATACACATAATTCATCTAAAAAATATGTGATTACTATCAATAATAAAAACTATGAATTAACTGATGGATTGAAGGAGCTGTTAATGCGTATCAAACCGGAACTAAAGCTTGTGACTGAACTAGATAAATCTAAATACAAAGAGATATTAGTTAGTACAAACGCTCATAAACGAGATTTTGACCCAAATGGTCAGTTAAAGGGTGATAAGGGAGCAAAATATTGTACGATTATTAAGCCGCTATTTTCACAAAATGATATGAGTAGAGACTTCCCAGAAAAGTTACCAAAACTCAAGATTGGAGGTAATTTACCTACATTAAAACAGTATAAGAAAAATACAGACTATGTATATTGGGATGATCCCAACGAACTAATAGAAAGATTAAAACTCTTAATCGCGTCTAAAAATGCGGGTAACACTAATCATGATAACGAAATATTGTCACTCATAGAAGAGTTGAGGGAAGCCGGTATTATAAAACAATAAAATTCACTGAATCAATAACATTCTAATTAGCCATCCGTAAGGAAGTAGACATGAATAACAGGCAGACTCCTGAAAACGGGGTCATCGATAGTTTTGAATTAGAACTAAACAAAAAAGTAAAATATTGCTTAAATAGAGTGTTATATCTTGAGAAGATGGTCTCGACTTTATTAGAACAAATTAAGAAAGCTGATAAAGCCAACATGTATAAAGAACTTGAAGAAAAACTCAGCAAACATTTTGCTCGACGTAATCATTATAAATAAAGATAATTATAAAATTAAACAATAAAAATGAGTAAAGAAGATATTGTTAATGAAATTCATAAGAATGCTAGAGTAAATTTCCCTCGGAGAAGTGTATTATTAAAGGATATAGATGATCTATGGCAAGCTGATTTGATTGATATGCAGACTTTATCAAAATGGAATATTGGATATAAATACATATTGGTGATTATCGATTGTTTCTCAAAATATGCCTGGGCATATCCACTTAAGTTAAAAACTAAAGAATTTGTTTCTAAACAGTTTGAAGTATTATTTGCCGAAGGTCGTTTTCCTCGAAATTTGCAGACGGATAACGGAAAAGAATTTTATAATAACATGTTTAAGAAATTAATGAAAAAGTATGGTATTAATCATTATTCTACATTTTCAACGAAAAAAGCATCCATAGTAGAACGATTTATCAGAACTCTTAAAAATAAGCTTTATAAGGAATTTAGTTTATGTGGTAATTATAAATGGATTAATGAAAAACTTGAAGAGAAACTTAACGAATATAATCATGCTTTTCATAGAACAGTAGGAATGCGACCAATAGACATTGATCATAGTAATAAAGGAGTTGTATTACAAAGATACATAAACAACTTGCTATCTAGGAAAACATCAAATTGTAGAAGATATAAAGTCGGAGATTTTGTAAGGATAAGTAAATATAAAGGATGTTTTGATAAGGGGTACACGCCAAATTGGTCAACAGAAGTATTTAAGATAATAAAAGTTCAGTTAACTAATCCTACCACATATTTATTAGAAGACGCAAGGTCAAGACCAATCTTAGGTGCATTTTACGCTCAGGAAATTCAAAAAACCATGTGTCCCGAAATATATCTCGTTGAGAAAGTTTTAAAAAGAAAAGGAAACAAAGTATATGTCAAATGGTTAGGTCTACCATCTAGTGAAAACAGTTGGATAGATAAAACAAATCGTCTATAGAATTAACATCAGAATGTTTTATCTATTGTATTTAAACTGTCTACCTGTAATTAATAGTCATTTGTGGTGAGTAGTTTGACTAATCAAGACCTAAATAAATTAACATTATTATTATTATTAAATTATTACGGAGAAATGAATAAACGTGTACAGAACAATTTCCATGGCATAAATAAAAAGACGCGGAAGACTGGATTGGGATTGAAAAAAACCTTCAAGAACATTGTTTCACATGCTAAAAGACACATCAGTAAACTAAAGCCTAAATGCAAGAAAATGTTAACAGAATTAGCATACGCAGCTGCCCAGGAAATTGCATCAGATTTACCTATACAATTACCGCGAGTAATACCTGTGCCTAAAACAGGTGGATGTTTACCGCTGATTCCTATTTTCGCTAGCCTATCTGCTACCGGTGGTTTAGAAGGAGGTGTCGCTGGTATCACTAAAGTTGTCAATCATTATAAGTCAGCTAAAAAACAGATGGATAAATTAAAAAGAGATAATATAAAAATGGACTCCTTCTGTATTGGGAAAGGATTGCATCTTAAACCATACAAAGATGGTTTAGGAATTTATGTTGAGAATAAAAAAAACTAGAGGATAGGCTACCTGATAGAGCATTAAGTAATGTTGATATTATAAAGTACTCTAAAAATATTCCTAATTTTCGTGGAGTTTTTATGAGAGACGAATTACCAGAAATGCCGTGGGATGTAGAATGCGGTGTTATTAATCTAGATTCTTCTGAAAACTCTGGTACTCATTGGGTAGCCTATGTAAAAATGAATGACTATATTGAATATTTTGATAGTTATGGTAATTTAAAGCCACCTAAGGAATTTATAGCATATGTGGGATCAAACATTCACTATAATTATGACGATTTGCAAAAAAAACATTTGTATAACTGTGGACATTTATGCTTAAAGTTTTTAAAGTCATTTTGGATCAATCAAATGCAAAAATAATAAAGATGTAATTCATATAATGACATACCTATACATTTATAAATGATGTGTTTACAATAAAACGAAGGATTATACGAACTAAACACATTTCTTCATGAGCAGTGTTCGGTAATAGGTGTTGAATAAAATAATAACGAAATATTTATAAGAATCATGTATATTTTCAATAAAACCTCTAGCAATACACAAAACTCTAATATTCGTTCAACGGTGCTCAGAGAGAGAGCACGATCAATTGCATTTAAAAAAATAACTAAAAATAATCAAAAATTTCTTAATTCACTGGGTTTGAAAGTATTAAATCAAAATGCTTCAAATCACCGATCCTCCACAACAAGACAACTCTATCGAAAGCTATGAGATTCATAGCTACAATCCCTATAATAATAGTTTTAAGGAAAATGATGAAATCAGAATACCTATTCATCAGCAAGACGTATATGTTCTACCTTCCGCGAGCTCCATTTACATTGAGGGTTGTGTGAAAGTGACGGGGACAGACAGTGCAAGTAAAAAGATATCGAAGGATATTAGTTTTACAAATAATCCTATATTGTTTTTATTTCAAGACATAAGATATGAGCTGAATGGGGTTGAAATAGATCGTATTAAAAATGCTGGAATTACAACATCTATTAAGTCTTATATCTCAATGAATGAAGGAGACAGTAAAAGTGCGGCATTGTGGGGATGGAATCCTAATGGTTTCATACAGAAAGACGGTAAATTTTCAGTTATCATACCACTTAACAAACTATTAGGTTTTGCTGAGGATTATAACAAAATACTTGTCAATTGTAGGCATGAACTTATACTTCATAGAAGTAATTCTGGTAATAATAGTGTTATATCAGATAAAAACGATGAAATCAATATAGATATTTGTAAAATACAATGGCGCATGCCGCATATTAGAGTATCTGATCGCATTAGGTTATTATTACTTAAGAATTTAGAAAAAGATCGAGCCATACAAGTAGCTTTTCGAAATTGGGATTTATATGAGTATCCACTTTTACCAAAAACAACAAAACATTCATGGTCTGTTAAAACCGCTTCTCAGCTTGAAAAACCTAGATATGTAATATTCGGATTACAAACTGATAGAAAATCGAACAAAACAAAAAGTTCATCTCTGTTCGATCATTGTAAAATAACGAATGTCAAATTATTTCTAAATTCTCAGTATTTCCCCTATGATTCACTTAATTTGAAATTTGAAGAGCATAAATTTAGTATATTATACGAGATGTATGCAAACTTTCGACAGTCTTATTACAACTCTACTAGCGATCCCCTACTTGATTTGAAAACATTCGGAGAAAAATGTCCTTTATTTGTTATTGACTGTTCAAGACAGAATGACTCTTTAAAAAGTGGGCCAGTTGATGTTCGGCTGGAAATAGAATCATCAGAAGTGATACCTGATAATACTACAGCATACTGTCTCATCATTAACGATCGTCTTATTGAATACAAACCTTTGACTAATATCGTTAGAAAAATATCATGAATATATTAATTGACAAAAAACCTTCCATAATAATAGATGTACAAGGTTTTAAAAATGAGAACAATAAATTTATACCGAAAGAAGTAGCAATAATATGGAATGAGAAAATTCTAGTATTATTAATAACACCGCCGTATCCATTCTATCAATTAACTAGCAAAGAACGCTCGCAAGTAGCATGGATAGAAAAAAACCTAGGGATATTATGGAATGAAGGATATGTGTCATATTATAGTTATAAGAATTTGATTCTAGATTTCTGTAAGAATAAAAATATTTTTACTAAAGGATGTGAAAAAGTAAAATGGTTGAGGGAAATTACCGAAAATAATAATGTTTATAATCTAGAAGACGAAAATTGTCCTAATTTAGAAACGCTGTATGATAAATATTCAATGTACAATGACATTCAGTGTTGTATTTATCATAATAAGATATGTGAGTAGTATATTATTGTATGTTCTGGACCACCCTTATTTGCGGTTGTGAATTGAAGTCGTGGTTAGGGAATGTATGTAGTTAGTATGGAGGCCGGATACTGATAACAGTTTACCAACCGCAAAATAGCAAGTTAACTTTGTAAAATTCTTATTCATATATATATTGGGTTAGAATACTGGACCAGTCTTGTGCGGTTGGTAAATTGTAGTTAGTATGGGGGCTGGGTACTGGTGGCAGTTTACCAACCGCAAAATAGCAAGTTAACTTTGTTTTTATTTATTTATATATTGAGTTGGAATACTGGACCAGTCTTTTGCGGTTGGTAAATTGTAGTTAGTATGGGGGCTGGGTATTGATAGCAGTTTACCAACCGCAAAATAGCAAGTTACCTTTGTATTCTATTTATTCATATATTGAGTTTGAATACTGGCTCACTCTTTTGCGGTTGGTAAATTGTAGTTAGTATGGAGGTTGGGTACTGATAGCAGTTTACCAACTGCATAATAGACGTATAGCTTGGTTTTCAAATATAAAATGTGTTTTAGTTACAATAACCTACAACTTGGTAAATTGAGGCGGAGGCTGACGTCACATGCCGACGTCACATGCTGTTATCTATTAAACTAAGCGGATGTTGCCCGGCTGCGAGCAGCGTCATCTACATCGAAACCTACATCTATTAACTAATTAAGTTTAGTATTAGTTCATAGCCTCTCTACTAGAGGGCGCGCGGTCGGGGGCGATGAGTGTTCGAAGACGTTTCTAGAGATAGGGCCGGGGGTGGTGGCGGTGACGTGAAATCTGGAGACGTTTCTAGAGATAGGGCCGAAGACGGTGACGGTGCGAGATCCTAGAGGGCGCGCGGTCAGGTCGAGAAGTGTTCGAAGACGTTTCTAGAGATTCTATGAAGAGGAGTTACAACCTGCTAAACACCTAGATGCTTGCTCAATTGAGAAAAATTCTAAGACCTACAGGTAAAAAATTCATCTGTATAACGCTCAAATTTTCATCTATTATAGTCAAACTATGGAAATTTAGGCGGCTGATTAAGGCGCGCGCTCCTAACCTCTTACCATTGCTCTCCCAACTAAAACTGCTATCAATACCCAGCCCCCATACTAACTACAATTTACCAACTGCAAAATAGCAAGTTAACTTTGTATTCTATTTATTTATATATTGAGTTGGAATACTGGACCAGTCTTTTGCGGTTGGTAAATTGTAGTTGGTATGGAGGCTGGGTACTGATAGCAGTTTACCAACTGCATAATAGATGTATAGCTTGGTTTTCAAATATAAAATGTGTTTTAGTTACAATATATAACTTGGTAAAAACATTAAAGAGCGTCGGGTTCACTGTGTTACAAGCGATAAAAGTTATCGCTGACGCCCACATCCTTTGCCATTCAGCGGTGGTCAGCATGATCATTAAACAAGTGGAGGAGCGTTAGTTAAGTACGTGCGTGTGGTTGATAAAATATACTAGCTAAATGGAGAGAATTATCGAGATTTGCATACGAAAATGGATGGGTAACAAGGGAATACAATACAATCTGGAGTCGGGAGCACCTTCGGAAACTTCTCTCCAATTTATGAACTGTATAGAGACTCCCACCCCGGACATCGACGTTGGTAAATGGCAAGCAGCGCGTGAGGAGCTGCGGGAAGTGTTGAGGCGGTACCTCACAGAAGATAGATGCATCGCCCTACACTCGAGTTATTGTGCAGAGGGGCTGTTGCAGGAAATTCTAAGGAAACATGGAATTAGAACATTCCTCTCCGTACCCATCAAACAAAGAACTCTAATCTACCAGGATGATTCCATATGGTTTATGGAGGTTTCCAATCCGAAAAAGGGGAAAAAGGTGTTCATGTTTTTAAACTTCTAAAAATTAGTATAAATACAGCTTTAGTGATGACGGCTTTCAAGTGAATCATTTGAATCAATCAGTGGAGAGTACACGTATCGCTCGAAAATATTAATAACAATTAATAGAAAACTACAAGAAAAAATGGTTCATTACTGCTGTTGGTTGAAATGTATCGAGTGCCCCAATACTCAAATCGATGGAATCGCGTGTGACGTGTGCCGCGCGTATAACTACTGTCATTGCAGATGTGCTACATACATGGTTAAAAACAAAAGACGCTGTAAAATTGAAGAAGAAATAGATAATTTCATGAGTATTGAACAAAAGTTGATAGTTGCTGTATGTTCCCAGCATGATTTTGAAGCTGGTCTAGAGTATTTAGATAAAATGCGTGAAAAATTAATCCAATTAAAGACAAGTGATGTAGATTTTTAAATTAAAAAAAAAACGCTTTTTTCTTTTCACAAAAATATTGTTTTATTTCATAATCATAAGTGTGTTATTTTGTAATGACCCCACGCCAACGTATTGCTGGTACTGTTTTTATAATATACCTCTTTTCATCCTTACCACATAGGACTTTTTTCTTTTTTATCTGTCTCGTCATCGTAAAAATTCTTACTTAGATCTAAACATTCATAATACCTATCGAAATTAAGTTTTCTAACGACAGCTGCGCTCACCCCTTTATTTTTCATGATGTAAACACCATCTTTATGATTATCATCACCCTCTAGAGTGTAGGCATACATCTTGGAGCGTAGGCCGACGAAGCTCCGCATAATCCTACCATTGTTTTCATCCTTCATCATACCCACAACTTTTTTATTGATTTGAGGTAAGCCGTAGACATTATCTTTAGAAAAATCTGAAGTGTCGAATCTTTTTCCAAGTCTGGTTTGATGTCTTCATAAAAGTTATTTGTTTTAATGTTATAAACAAAGGAGTCGGTATCAGTGTATAAAAGGCTAACGTTCTCACCATACTTAGGAACCATATAATCATAGTGAAAAGCGTACATTGACAATTTACTCAGTTCTAGGATTGTATGAGTTCTTAGCTGATGTTAAGGAACGAAGCATCAAGCTGATTAAACGTAAACAAACGGAGCTGAAGAGCGCGGTTAAGGTGAACCTCGAGCCGAGTATACTAAGTGGATAGCTGTAAAGGGGGTGAGGAGGAGGAGCCGGAAGAAGTATCAGAAATAAAATCGTTTAATACGTGTAATAAGGTGTTACTGTTAGACGATGGTGATAATATGAATAATTTTTATGATTCGTTTGTTAGCGTAATTACAACTAAGGCGGATGAATTCCAGGAACGCGATAGTGGGTGGGCGATAAGCAGGGTGTTGTATATGGAGGTAAATATAAATAAATTCAGACCTCTCAAAGGATCCAGCTATGTGCCACTACCAATCTGGGTGCAGAAGAAACGCGCTTGTGTAAATGTTAAAAATTCAGATGATGCCTGCTTCGCGTGGTCGATTGTTAGTGCCCTATATCCAGCAGCAAACCATAGCGACCGACTCGCCTCGTATCCGCATTATAAGAAAGTATTAAATCTCAGCGGAATAACATTCCCAGTATCGCTCGAGGGCGTTAAACGTTTCGAGATTCAAAACAATTTAAGCATTAACGTTTACGAAAATTGATGGTAGAACGATCGCGGGACCGATATACCATACCCAACAGAAGCGTGAAAAACACATTAACCTACTGCTCATTGAGTGCGGGGAAAGCTCACATTATTGTTGGATGAAAAAATTATCAGGTTTAATATCCTCTCAGTTATCGAGCGATGGACATAGATTATATGTATGCGATAGCTGTTTGTTAACATTTCGGGATAATAATAAATTAATGAAACATATGAAAGAAGGTTGTTCACATATCAAAACAACACTTCCAACACCTGAGGATAATATATTAAAATTTAGAAATTTTAAAAACCGCATGCGAGCGCCGGTAGTAGTGTATACCGATTTTGAAGCGATATTATTACCCATCAGCGGTTGCGAGCCTAGTAATTTATCATCGTACACAGCGGCTTATCAATTACATGTGCCATATAGCTACGGGTATTTCATAAAGTGCTCGTACGACGATTCACAGTCGAAATTCATTACATACCGAGGGGTGGATTGTATTGAAGAATTTCTTAAATCTTTAGAGAAAGAGTTAGCCCCATACGTTGAAAGAATATCGCAAATAGTACCCATGATCCCCTTAACACCGGAGCAGGAGCAGCTAGTTTATACTGCTGTGAATTGCCACATTTGTGGGGAGCTACTTGGCGAGGATAGAGTACGTGATCATGACCACACGAGCGTTTCTTAGAGGAATTTGTCATAACAGCTGTAATTTAAACTTTAAAATAAACCCTATTATTCCTATAATTATCCATAACTTATCAAAATATGATTCACATTTTCTTATAAAAAAATTAAGTGGATATAATGTAAACATACTACCTATGTAACAAGGAAAACTTTATTTCTATTACATCGGCGAAACATGGAAGTTTGAACTTTGATCTTAGATTTATAGACTCTTATAGATTCCTAGCATCCAGTCTCGATAAACTAGCGAGCAATCTAGAATCATACCAGTTTACGGAAATAAAAGCACATTGTACAGAACATTCAGAGTTGTTGATGAGGAAGGGGGTATTCCCCTATGATTATGTTAACTCGCTCAGTAACAAGTTGAGCCAATGCTGTGGAAAATATGCTGAAGCGAATAATAAACATATGGTAGACTATGATCCGAGTAAACCCCCTAGTTACATTATATATCTAGATGCTAACAACCAGTACGGGTGGGCTATGAGTCAGCCTTTACCCTTAAAACATTTCCGATGGCTTTCCGAAGAAGAGATTAATAATTTTAAGGTGATAGAAATCCCTGCTAACAGTCCTACAGGATATATACTCGAAGTAGACTTCGATTACCCCGCGCATTTACATGAATTACATGGGGAGTTATGCTTCTGCCCTGAAAACCGGATACCGGATATAGCCACTGCAACAACGTCGAAACTATTATCAACCCTCCATAATAAATACAAATATGTTATACATTATATAAATTTAATTCAGGCTATAAACGCTGGACTCAAACTCTTAAAAATTTATCGAATTTTAGAATTCAAACAAAGCCCTTGGCTTAAGATGTACATTGATCTGAACACCTCGCTGCGGACAGAAGCTAAAAGTTCGTTTGAGAAGGACTTCTATAAATTAATGAATAACGCCGTGTTTGGTAAAACAATGGAGAATGTTGATAAAAGGGTGAATGTAAGATTAGTTAATAGTTGGGAGAGCAATGGTAAGAGGTTAGGAGCGCGCGCCTTAATCAGCCGCCTAAATTTCCATAGTTTGACTATAATAGATGAAAATTTGAGCGTTATACAGATGAATCGTAATAATGTTAAATATGATAAGCCTATATATGTAGGGTTTACTGTGTTAGAGCTCAGCAAAACTTTAATGTACAACTTTCATTATAACTATATGTTACCTAAATATGGTGAAAATATAAGGTTGTTATATACAGATACTGATTCATTTATATACCATATTAAAACAGATGACTTATGCTGACATCAAGCCAGAGTTGGAAGCCCGGTTTGATACCTCGGACTTTTTAGAGAATAATGTGTACGGCTTGCCTCGAGTAAATAAAAAGGTAGTAGGTATGTTCAAAGATGAGAGTTCTAATACTATTATCACAGATTTTATAGGGATTAGATCAAAATGCTATTATATAAGGAAAGAAAATGATGATGAGATTAAGAAAATTAAGGGTATAAAAAGGAGTGTAGTGAAAAATGAGATATCCCAAAACGACTTTTTAGAGTGTGTAAATAATAATATCGCACGATGCATACAATTCATAGTAGAAAGCATGAGCTTTATTCAGAAACGATGAATAAGATTGCATTAAAAAACTATGATGATAAGAGATTTACTAAACCAGACAATCGGTACGAGACTCTAGCATGGGGGTATAAATTGATTGAAAAATATTATTTCATATAGACTATCTGAATATCGATAGCATTATAAGTAGTTATATTTAATAAAAACATATGTAAGTTAGAATAAGCATTGCATATAAGGAAAACATGCATTCAAATGAATTTCTAAGTGTATATAGAGAGTTATTTATAATAAATTATGATTTTCAACCATATCGTTTTACTTTATCCTCTAACCCTTTATACACCATTACTCATAGCATAAGCTTTTTCTCAGATTCGGGTTTGATGAGTCCATTTATGGGCTTATCGGTGTTTCAAGTTGTTTTTTCCCCCGTTTCTAACTATTTAAAACTTGTGATTAGCGAGGGAAAGATAAAATTTGTCGGCCGCCCACTACGGCTGGTGTGTTGATAATAGGGCCGGTAATATCAAGCGCGTTTATATGTATGTATGACTCTCTCTACTACGTAAACACCTTACTTCGAGGTGGTAGTATAACAGACAACTGTTGAGAGCTGGTGGTAGTAGGAGGTGGGGGTAGACTCATCTATTCAACGGCATCAGTAAACAGCATCAGCATCAACCAACAGACCCCCCTTTTATAACCGACCAGTTTAATCCCTCATCTGATCATAGCTGATCCTCTTAGCTGATCAGCTATTAAAAGCCGTTAATTCTCCGCTATCACGAGAAGCAGCGGGAGTATTCGAGTCCTGCATACGCCTCTGTATGCGTCTATGGATCGGTATGCGTATAGCTCATCTCATCTAATCATTTAATAATATCAACCACGTTTATATGTATGACTCTCTCTACTACGTAAACACCTTACTTCGAGGTGGTAGTATAACAGACAACTGTTGAGAGCTGGTGGTAGTAGGAGGTGGGGGTAGACTCATCTATTCAACGGTATCAGTAAACAGCAT